>CAMZMU010000036.1:46786404-46908841 GCA_947311845.1 Poa pratensis
GCCTGATACGTCTCAAACGTATCTATAATTTTTGATGTTCCATGCTGATATTATATCAATTACTACATGTTTTGGTTACACTTATATCATTTTTATGCATTTTCTGGGACTAACCTATTAACAAGATGCCAGTGCCAGTTCCCTGTTTTCTGCTGTTTTTGGTTTCAGAAAATCTATTAAGGAAATATTCTCGGAATTGGACGAAACAAAAGACATCGTCAATAATATCACGAGGAGATCACGGAGTCCAAAGGGAGTCGGAGCAGACCCACCAGGGGGCCACGCCACACTAGGGCGCGGCCCAGGGTGGGCCGCGCCCCCCTATGGCGTGGTGGCCCCCTCGGCCACCGACGCCGCCTCTTCGCCTATATATTCTCCGCGACGCGAAAACCCTATTACGGTCGATCATATTCCACGAAAAGTTCCGTCGCGGCCGTCATCGTCAATCTCAGATCGGAGGAGTTCTGAAGCTCTTCCCGGCACCCTGCCGGAGGGGAGATCATCACCGGAGGGCTCTACATCACCATGCCTGCCTCCGGAGTGATGCGTGAGTAGTCCACCCCTGGACTACGGGTCCATAGCAGTAGCTAGATGGTTGTCTCTCTACCTTGTGCCTCCATGTTTAGATCTTGTGAGCTGCCTAACATGATCAAGATCATCTTATTGTAATGCTAGATGTTGTGTTTGCTGGGATCCGATGAATATTGATACCATGTTTATTCAAGTTGTTTATCTATGTGCTCTTGATCTTGCATGCTCTCCGTTGCTAGTAGATGCTTTGGCCAAGTAGATGCTTGTGACTCCAAGAGGGGGTATTTATGCTCGATAGTGGGTTCAGTCTCTAGATATCTGGATCAGTGACAGAAAGGTCTAAGATGGTAGATGTGCTGTTGCTACTAGGGATAAAACATTGGTGCAGTGTCCAAGGGCACTTGTATTGATTACATTACACACTTTACTTCATGCAATAATCTGTTGTTAGCAACTTAATACTGAACAGGATGCGGATGCTGCCTTGAAGGTGGATTATTTAGGCATAGATGCGGTTGGAATAACGGTCTATGTACTTTGTTGTAATGCCCAACTAGATTTCATAGTAGACATCTTGGCATGTATTGCATTGTTATGCCCTCTCTATTTGTCAATTGCCCAGCTGTAATTTGTTTACCCAACATGCTAGTTATCTGTTCTGAGAGAGACACCACTAGTGAACTGTGGACCCTGGTCCAATTTCCTCATACTGTTTACACAACCTGCTGCAATCATCTGTTTCCTGTTACTTGCTGTTTTTCCTGCTGTTTTCCACACCATACGTTTAACTCTTTGTTTCTGCAAGACCGGAGAGATTGACAACCTCTCTGTTTCGTGTTGGGCAAAGTTCTGGTTTGTGTCTGTGCAGATTCCACGTTGGTGCAAGCTCCCTAGCGCCAGGGGGAGTCAACATCAACAACCTTCCGATAGATCGTCAAGTCCTACTGGATTAAACCTTGGGTAGATTATTCAAGGGAAAACTCTGCTGTCTATCATAACCTTCCTCTTGGGGTTCACCAACACGTAGCCATCAAGCTGTTTTCTGGCGCCGTTGCCGGGGAAGTACTCATCATCACCATCATCATCATCCTCAAATACTCTCCCGTCAACCAGGCACCAGCTGTTTTCTGGCGCCGTTGCCGGGGACTTGGAGGCTATTGGAAAGGGAGTCTCTCAGTTCCAATCTCTTTACTTTGTTTTTGTCTTGTTTTAGTTTTGTTTTGCTTGCTGTTAAAAATCAAAAACCCAAAAAAAAAATTCCTGCATCTAGTTTTTAATTTCGAGTTGCCCTGTTGCTTGTTTTAGTCTTGCTAAAATGAGTAATCCTGATAATACTGAGTGGTCTGACTTTAACAAATTCGAGTTCACAGCTTTACCTATCTTGAAACCTGAATTTTCTATGATAAACATACAAGTAGGTAGTGGCTCTGTCATAGGGGAAAACAACATTGAGCAATTTCTGAACTTTGTGAGAAAGTCTGATGACTTTAAAAAGAAATCTATAGCTGAACTTGCTCCTAATTATGAAACTGCCATAGCTTCCCTTGTTCAAATGCTAGAAGCTAGGTTTGTTAATATGCATCCTATAATGCAACACATGTTTTTAGCACTTCATGATATGAAAAATGGTGAAAAGAAAGACTTTGTGTTAGAAACTTTGCATGAAGAATTGGGAGATGTTGCTAAGGAAGCTAGAATGATCTTTGCTAAATATAAAATGTTTGATTGCTACACTGATGTTATGAAAATTCTTAGAACAAGAAGGGAAAATAGAGCTAAATATTCTAATCAACCTTTTGCTAAGAATGGTCTGAAAATTCCAATCCCCTATAAAATGATGGCATTGCATGACACTTTAGAAAATAATTTTGGATGGATTGTGCCTGAAAATCTTTTTGATGAAGAGAGTGTACCTAAGAGAAAAGAAAAAGAGAACTCTGAAACTAGCATAAGTAGCATACAATGCATTGTTGATAAGACTTTTAAGCTTTCATTGTATGATCTGGATCTTGACAATACTTGATGCATCTCTTCATGCCTAGCTCAAAGGCATTAAAGAAAAGCACTTCTGGGAGATAACCCATGTTTTTATTTGCTGTTTTATTTTTGTTTTCTTGAGTCAAGGATGCTTGTTTACCTCTGTAGCAACTCCTTTGTATCTTTTATTTGCTGTTTTGTTGTGCCAAGGAGAGTTACTAATGCAAAGTTGGTTTTTATTTTCGGGACTGCATTGGACAGATTGCTGTTCGTCACCGTTTAATTCAGTAGAAAATCAGAAAAAATCGAAAAATGCTGAAACTTTTTGTGCATGTTCCTGATGATGTTACGCAACTTTCATTATTTCAAAAGTTTTTCATCTGAGCATCGTAAGTGCCTCGAAAAAATTCGTCATTACAGACTGTTCTGGTTTGACAGATTCTGTCTTTTATTTTGCATTCTCTCTTTTACAAGTTTTTAAGTGGTTTCTTTTCGTGTAAAAGTGCCCACTTGAGCCTAGTAACAGTGGCTAATGTTTAAAATAGTTGGCTTGTGAGTTTTGTCTTTGCTAGAACTTTGAAGTATTATCTTTTAGTGCACTAACCTGCTAATGAGAAAAGCTGTTAAGTTTTGGTGTGAAGGAAGTTTTCAAGTGTTGATAGAGGAGAATGATATTACATGATCAAGAAGAGTGAAGAGCTTAAGCTTGGGGAGGCTTACCTCCCCAGCATATTTCAAGAAGACTCAAGCATCTAAGCTTGGGGATGCCCAAGGCATCCCCTTCTTCATCTACAAATTATCAGGTCATCTCTAATGGTGCTATATTTTTATTGCTTCATACTAGTGTACTCTTCCTTGGAGCGTCAGTGTGTTTTTGTTTTCAGTTTGTTTTGTTTTGTTTGCTGTGCTATACTTGTTGGATCCTAGTATTCATGTTTGGGAGAGAGACACGCTCCACTTTTTCATTAGAATACTCTTGTGCTTCACTTATACTTGTTGAGTATTCCTGTCTAGTTGCTGTTATTGCTGTTAGCTCTCAGTTTTTCATGTATCTCTTGTTAGAGCTTTCAGTTTCTTTTGAAGAAAGTACTCTCTTGCTTCACTTATATCTGTTTGGAGAGTTGTCAAATAAGTTGATTGGTGTTTGGTTGGACCAGAAAAATGCTATGCATGTGGTAGTGGTATAAAATGCTTACATGAATCTTTTTAGATCGTTGTCTTGAGTAATTTGATGCTTGCCAATTGTTTTGAGCTGTCAAGTAATTAATGTTTAAGCTTGTGCATCATGTAAGTAATGGCTATTAATGAAGAACTACTATAAGGATTTTCTGCTATAATAATCTGTTGCATAATTGGAAGTCCATAGTAGTCTAGATAATTTTTGGATGAAGGCTATGTGTTAACAAGGAAGACAGTGGGAGTCTATGGTTCGTCAAACCTTGTGTTTTATGTACACTCTTGCTATTCCAGTTGATAATGATGTTTGCTTATAATAACCTTGCTAGCCTAAACTCTGTACTAAGAGGGAATGCTTCTTGTACATCCAAAACCTTGAGCCAAATCCATGCCACCTGTGTCCACCATACCTACCTATTATGTGGTGTTTTCACCATTCCAAGTAAATTTCTTCATGTGCTATCTACTAACTACTCAAAACTGTTACATTTCCTTTTTGTGTCACTACTTGAAAAGCTCATAAGGACGTAGTAGTGAGATTTGTCATCTTCCATGCTAATTAATTTACAAGGATTGGCAGCTTCATCTGCTTCTCCACCTTTTATTTTGCATTAAAGAGCTGGTTAGTCCACCCTATAAATAAATAAATAGACACTCCTCCATGGTGAATGTTGGTGGGCACCCGAGGATTCGGTTAGCCATGGTTTGTGGAAAGTAAATGGTTGGGAGGAGTGTCACCAATAAGTGCTTGTTACAAGTGCAGTCCTAAAAACTCTCGGAACCGCTCTAAAAGTTAGTTAGCCATGGAAGATGACAAGTACCTGCTATTTGATTTGTTGACACCTGTATACACCATTACCTTACAAAACAATATTTTATGCTCTCTATATGCCTTCGGGAACTACAGCTCTAGCACATGATGTTAATCCCTGCTTCCCTCTGCGAAGGGCCATTCTTTTACTTTTATGTTGAGTCAGTTTTCCCACTTCTTTCTGTCTACTTAAGCAAACATCATTGTCAACTCCAGTATAACAGTTTTTACATAACTTTGTGTTTGGTTGATCATATTCTTTGCATTGACATTATCTATATGATATACATGTTGAAAGTTGAAGCAAAAGCTGAAGCTATTATCTTCCTTTGTGTTGATACAAACACTTTCATGTTGAAATTATTGCTGCTGTGAACTAACTATTATGTTAGACTATTATATCTCTAAATGTTTTATAGTGTTATTCATGAAAGTTTGCACTTGTGTGATCACTTATGTTTACTCTTTATTTACTTGCTTGCAAACTATAGACCATTGGCTTGGATCACTTCATTCAGATCATGTGCATTACATTGTTATTTGATCAAAGATTGTGTTGGTAGCATGTCACTTCAAAAATTATCTGTTTTTATCGTTTACCTACTCGAGGACGAGCAGGAACTAAGCTTGGGGATGCTTGATACGTCTCAAACGTATCTATAATTTTTGATGTTCCATGCTGTTATTATATCAATTGCTACATGTTTTGGTTACACTTATATCATTTTTATGCATTTTCTGGGACTAACCTATTAACAAGATGCCACAGTGCCAGTTCCCTGTTTTCTGCTGTTTTTGGTTTCAGAAAATCTATTAAGGAAATATTCTCGGAATTGGACGAAACAAAAGACATCGTCAATAATATCACGAGGAGATCACGGAGTCCAAAGGGGAGTCGGAGCAGACCCACCAGGGGGCCACGCCACACTAGGGCGCGGCCCAGGGTGGGCCCGCGCCCCCTATGGCGTGGTGGCCCCCCTCGGCCACCGACGCCGCCTCTTCGCCTATATATTCTCCGCGACGCGAAAACCCTATTACGGTCGATCATATTCCACGAAAAGTTCCGTCGCGGCCGTCATCGTCAATCTCAGATCGGAGGAGTTCTGAAGCTCTTCCCGGCACCCTGCCGGGGGGAGATCATCACCGGAGGGCTCTACATCACCATGCCTGCCTCCGGAGTGATGCGTGAGTAGTCCACCCCTGGACTACGGGTCCATAGCAGTAGCTAGATGGTTGTCTCTCTACCTTGTGCCTCCATGTTTAGATCTTGTGAGCTGCCTAACATGATCAAGATCATCTTATTGTAATGCTAGATGTTGTGTTTGCTGGGATCCGATGAATATTGATACCATGTTTATTCAAGTTGTTTATCTATGTGCTCTTGATCTTGCATGCTCTCCGTTGCTAGTAGATGCTTTGGCCAAGTAGATGCTTGTGACTCCAAGAGGGGGTATTTATGCTCGATAGTGGGTTCAGTCTCTAGATATCTGGATCAGTGACAGAAAGGTCTAAGATGGTAGATGTGCTGTTGCTACTAGGGATAAAACATTGGTGCAGTGTCCAAGGGCACTTGTATTGATTACATTACACACTTTACTTCATGCAATAATCTGTTGTTAGCAACTTAATACTGAAAGGATGCGGATGCTGCCTTGAAGGTGGATTATTTAGGCATAGATGCGTTGGAATAACGGTCTATGTACTTTGTTGTAATGCCCAACTAGATTTCATAGTAGACATCTTGGCATGTATTGCATTGTTATGCCCTCTCTATTTGTCAATTGCCCAGCTGTAATTTGTTTACCCAACATGCTAGTTATCTGTTCTGAGAGAGACACCACTAGTGAACTGTGGACCCTGGTCCAATTTCCTCATACTGTTTACACAACCTGCTGCAATCATCTGTTTCCTGTTACTTGCTGTTTTTCCTGCTGTTTTCCACACCATACGTTTAACTCTTTGTTTCTGCAAGACCGGAGAGATTGACAACCTCTCTGTTTCGTGTTGGGCAAAGTTCTGGTTTGTGTCTGTGCAGATTCCACGTTGGTGCAAGCTCCCTAGCGCCAGGGGGAGTCAACATCAACAACCTTCCGATAGATCGTCAAGTCCTACTGGATTATAACCTTGGGTAGATTATTCAAGGGAAAACTTCTGCTGTCTACATCATAACCTTCCTCTTGGGGTTCACCAACACGTAGCCATCAAGCTTTTTCTGGCGCCGTTGCCGGGGAAGTACTCATCATCACCATCATCATCATCCTCAAATACTCTCCGTCAACCAGGCACAGTGCCTGGGCTGCGTAGCTGGCCTGCCTGCTGGGCCGGCCTGCTTGCTGCGCGGCACGCCCGGCCCTCTTTTTTTTTCCCTGTTTTGTTTTTCTATTTTCCAAACATTACAAAACTTTTCAAACACAACTCTAAAAAATTTCAAACCAACTTCTAACAATTTTTAAAAAACACAAATAACCATTTAAAATTCTTTGGGACCTTCTCTAAAGTATTACAAGTGTTGCAAATTTGAAAAAATACTCAATTCAATCCAAGTTCAACAAAATTACAAAAATAAAATAACCATTTCCAATAATCATTTTAACGCAGAAAACAGAAAATGGAAACAACATAATCATTTCCAATAATCATTTTAAAGCAAAACAGAAATGGAAACATTTCCATAAATGATCATCCACAAAGTATTACAAAATATCGAAGTGACTACAAGAAACAAAAAAAATTTACCACAACAAAAGAAAAGTTTGAATTTTCCGTATTGTCAAATATTTGGATAAATTTGTGGGAAACACACAAACATGTTACGTCATTTAAATCCAAATAACGCGTTCATATTTTAGTATAACTTCAAATTTGAGCCTTCTAAAATTATATCGTTCTTTCAAGCCTGGCCATTTTACAAACGTGAAAACATCCGATAAATATTTAACCGCATCAGGTAAATTAACGTGAATTTCACCCTTTTCTGATGCCTTATTTCAAAGCGTTACGTTTCTGACCGGTTGTACCCTTTCACTTCAACAATTTCCAGCAAATAAAAACCGTTCGAACTAACTTGGTAATCATCGTACAAATATTAGAAAATATCAAAATAATTATATAAAAAATTGCAACAACAATACAAAATTAGACTTTTTTGTATCAACCAACATTTGCAAAAATTTGTGCAAAAAACACAAACATGTTAGAACATTCACATCCAAATTTAAAATTTAAGTCTCCAAAAATACCAATCTTAATAACTTTCCACCTGAACAATTTTTCGAACCTAAACATTTCCAAAACATAAACCAATTATTCACGACAAAAAAACAAACATGTTTGGAAGATTCAAATTTGTCAACTTGTGGCAGAATTTTAGGAAAACAAAAAAACAAATTGAAGCATTTCAATCCATATTCCAAATTTAAAACCTCCAAACAAAAATTATAACTCCTGAAACCCGAATATTTTATGAAGTGACATGTACGTTCCCACTTTCAACAATTTTTAAAATCTAAACGTTTTAAAAACCGTAAATTTTCCCAATTACAGCAATTAACTAACATTATTTCTAAATTTCGACATTTTTAGATACAACGCACCAAATTCCACTAGTATGACTTAGGCACTTAGCAGTCCAAGGTGCACGCAAGAGGAGCGCCGAGTACGCGCAAGCGCACAACCTGGCCGAGCGCGTTAGGTCACTGCCTTCTGGCCACCGGCAGCCTTGTCTCGACGGGTGTGCTGGCTGTGTTCGGCGGCGCCCCCGCACTGGTGCTCTTCGCGTCTACCGGGTGACGACGATGGCGAGGACCTTGAGCATGAGCTTGCACGCAGCGTCGTCCAATGAACCTGCCTGAGCTGGTTTGGTGCCGTGCTTCTCTCCGTGGCCAATGAACGTACAGAAGCAAACTCACATAGGAGGCTAGCTCTGTGATTGATTTGATTTTCTTAACCCGAATTGGATATGTGAATCTGCTCACCAGGCTGAGTTAGCTAGCCCTCTCTTTTTTGTGCTGCATCTGGGTTAGAACAGTGGCAGCATCAGCGAGAGGACCTGGTCTGCTACCGAGCCTTCCGTCACGGCCAGGCTATGTTAAACCGGGGTGGGGTGACCTTGAACTGTATTACAGTGTAAAACATGAGATTAGTCTAAATTCGCACAATTAGCTGCCAGTCATCAGAGAGATTGAGCCTGTAATTTTGCAACAAAAAATGATTCTCGATAAAAATTTGTCTTTTGGTTTAGGGTAACTTTGGCCGGATGATCTGCTCCCACGCGACACTCATTGTGTCACCGTCGCATGACTGCCGCGATGACGACTGAGACGTCACATGGTGAGGAGCTGCGATGACGGCACTAGTCAGGTCTTCTATCATGCGCGGCGCAGGGAGGCAAGAAGGATACGACACATGCGGCCTCGGTAGTGTCGTCGACGAGGAGGTTGAAGAGGTCGGAGATTGTATATGCAGGCGCGGCCTAGCTGTCCCTCGTGATTCTCCCCTACCCGGGCATAGGCAACTAGGACACCTTAGGGTACTAGTTGTATTTTAGAGGATTGGTGGGGATTATCCCGTCAAACCATGAATCCTCACATATCTCAAAATATCGTTTGATTCTAGTGTATTGGACATGTATTATCCCTACATTTCCTCATAAATCTCCAAACTTTAGTGCATTTTTCTCAATACTCAATCTATTAGGTAGGAGTAGTGGATTGGATCCCCAATCCCCTAGGGGATTGGGTGAAGTTTGAGGTTTCACCCAATCCACTAGTGGATTATCCCCACCAATTCACTAAAATAATCTAGTACCAAACAAGACCTTAATGGTTTGGTTGTTAGTTGCTCCAAGCGTCACACCCTAATAGACGAGGTTGTGCACCGCGTTGCAAAACGTCGAGCGCATTGATCGCTCTCTTGTGGAACTCAGCGATCACTTTTCCATGGCGGCGGGCAGTGCTCCCGGTGGCGTGCACGGCTGGTCCCACTAGAGCGTCGGGAGCGAGCCAAAGGATAAGGACAAATCCGAGGAATGGGTCGGGGATCAATTTGCTTTATCTCTGTTTTAACTGAAGTAAGAAGTGGGAGTTTTCAGGAAAAAAAAAACATATACTCCCTCCGTTTACAATTAGTTTGCGTTCTATCTTTAGTCAAAGTCAAACTTTGTGAAGTTTGGCCAAATATATGGGAAAAAATAAAAACATTTACGCCAAAATTTTAATATTATTAGAATCCTCATAAATATATTTTTCATATTATATATAGTTAATATTATAGATGTTGATATTTTTTCATATATACTTGGTCAAATTTTGAAAATTTTGACTTTGAAAAAACCCAGAACGCGAATTAAATAAAAACGGAGGGAGTACGTGCGATGTGACGCTTGGTACACGGTGTGCTAGGTGCGTAGGTTGGCGAGCACCCAATGATTTAGAGTAAAAACAAATACGAAATATTAAAACGATTCGGTCTAAACGTTTTGACAATTTTTCTAGTGAAACTTAGGCTAGACCAAAAGATAAATTTTCGTCGAGACTTAGTTTCTTTTTGCAAAACTGTAAGTCTGAACGCTCTAGCGTGGCAGCTGACTGTGCATATTCGGATTAATCTTGTTTTTTACACTGTAATACAGTTTAAGGTCATCCCGCCTCACTTTGCAAGTTTATCGGGGTATTTGCATATTAAGGACAAGTTTATATGTGCTCCATGTATTTAACTCGAAACAAAACCTGCGCTCTAAGCCTTTGTACGACGGTGGACGACTATTCCAAGTTTAACAACCAACAAGTTTAAAATTCAAGTAAAATCCGGGATATACTAGATATTTTCCTCCCTCTCAAATTAAATTACGTATTAGAATTTGATAGAATATGAATTTAATAAATAATTGTAAATAATTACACTATTAGTAGGTTGTGATGAGTGATCATAACCACAACTAAGTATTTCGAATACGAATCAAATGAAATCAATTTTATGTCTAAGTTTGGTTGTTGCGGGGGCTCAAAATTAATTGTGATGAGGGGCATATAGAGCGTACTTAGCATATGAGGTGTACCGATGTACTATATGGTCGATTACATATTTCATGATAACGAATTTATGATTATTATTTTTACAATGTCTCAAATTTCATATCCAAATCTGTCACATAGCTCAATAAATTTTCTTTCGGTAAATTTACTCTGTATTATGAAATAGTAGAAGTGTGATACTATTCACTCTAGTTTTGAATTTGGTGTTGTTCAAGGTCTGGTGTGCTATTTTTGTTCAAGTGTGATATTTTTGTGTATCTCAAAATATAAAGTATTTGAAATCAATATTTTGCAAGTTTGTAGAATACAACATTGACAACATGCATGTTTTTTTCCCATATATTTCTAAAACTTATAAGTATGATTATTTTTTAAATAGAGGGCTAGCAATCTCTACTCGTCGAAGCATGGGTGCCACTTTTTTTTTTTTGCAAATTATGGATACAACTGGTTATTGGGGATTTCTTTTTGTACGATGAGTTAAGTTAGATTATGCAATGCTGTGTGGAAATCAATCAAGTGATCATTGAGGGGATTACTTTTTTTGTACTACTGTACTTGCACGTTAGTTCAATTAATTTGGCATTACCCAGCCAGCTTGGGTGACTTTGCCTGGGTGACTTTGTGGTGACTTTGTTTCACTGACAGTGGGGCCCACCGTGTGTAGGGGCCACATGTCAGTGAAAGAAAGTCACCCAGTCAAAGTCACCAAGCAACGTCCGCCGGCCAGCCCCCCAACATGCCACATCACACATGCATGCACGCCTGGTTCACCACAGAAAGATCCTTGGTACGGAGTAATTCCAAAAGCACCCAAAAAAACGCAAGGTTTATCCAAGATGCCGGTTGATGATGAGTGAGACCCAGCCAAGATCCATCGGAGATGCGGATTCACTGCGACGCCCGTACGGACTGTGCCAACCGGCGGACGTGAATGCATCGCGTCAGTACACTACGTACTCCTGCTAGTATGATCTTGTGCCACCGGCCGGTGTAACTGTAAGGATCGTACTGTTGCCTAGGTGTGATGTGAATATGTGAATAAAACCTGCATAGATAGATATATTAAAGCCACACGATTTTGAGCTCCACCAGCGAGCCAGCGCAGCGGGGCACTGTTTACTGTGCCCCGCTACAGGGTAACAGTGTCCCGCTGCGATCCGCGCCGTCCGCTGCCGATCGAACGGCCCACAGCGCGCGCCCTTGGTGCTTTTGCAAAAAAACACTTACAGTTTCCAAAAATTAACCCGCAGTCCAACTTCCAACTCTGTGAAGGACCAAAACATAATTTCCGACAAACACAGGGACCCCGCTGAAAAGCTGCACACACTTCTCCCTTTCTCTCCTCTCTCCCGTGCGGCCGAGGTCGCCGCCGCCGCCGGCGGGCCGCCCGCTGCGATCCGCGCCGTCCGCTGCCGATCGAACGGCCCACAGCGCGCGCCCTTGATGCTTTTGCAAAAAAACACTTACAGTTTCCAAAAATTAACCCGCAGTCCAACTTCCAACTCTGTGAAGGACCAAAACATAATTTCCGACAAACACAGGGACCCCGCTGAAAAGCTGCACACACTTCTCCCTTTCTCCTCCTCTCTCCCGTGCGGCCGAGGTCGCCGCCGCCGCCGGCGGGCCGCCACGCCGCCAGGCGCCTCCCCGCTCGAATCTACGCACACGGAAGCCTCCGCCGTCGCGCCCTCCACCTCTTCGCCCACCCTCGCCTGCCGGGACGCCGCCACCTCGCCGGAATCGACGCCGCCGTCGTCGCAGGCCGCCGCCACTTCCACTCGCCGCCGGCGCCGTTCCGTCGACCCAAAAGCGGAGGCTCCGCCACTTTCGGCCACGCCACGTCCCGCCGCATCCGATGCGCTCGCTCGCGCGTCCCGGAACGGCCTCCTGCGGCTCCGGCGAGGTCGCCGCCGGCGCGGCAGAGCCCACCCGCAGGTGACGTCAGCGTGACGTCCCGCTGGGCTTGGGCTGGGCTGCTGTGCAGCTCGGCCGGCCCATTTTTTTTTTTCCCTTTCAGTTCTGTTTTCTTATTTCCAAAACTTTAAAAACTTTTGAAATATGACTCCAAATAAATTCAAACCAATTTCTAACAGTTTGCAACAATCAAAATAACCATTTTAATTTCTTTGGGACCATTTCTAAATAATTACAAGTCTTGCAAGTTTGAAATAATACTCAATTCAATCCAACTTCACAAAAAAATACAAACAATCAACGTAATCATTTCCAACACTTTGGAACTTTTTCCAATTTATTGCAAATCTTACAAATTTGGAAAATCAAAATAGTAAACCCAAATACTTCGCGACCTTCCCTAAATTATTTCAAAAGTTGCAAATTTCAAATAATACTAAATTCAATCCAACTTCAAAAAAATACTACATAACCCTTCCCAAATTATTTGCAAGACTTACAAATTTGAAATCATATACATGCATACCAATTTAACACCTTCGCGTCAATTTATATAATATGGAATTCACAAAATTCTTCTGAACTCAAATAAAATCTACATAAATAATATCAGTAATAATACCGTTCAATATGACAGACCTAATAAAACAATTTGGTACATACCATCTTACTTACATATAATTTGCAAAACCATTTAAATATAACTACCCATATTTGTACCATCGGCTTAAATATATCAAATTAAGAACACAAATGTAAATACTGAGAAATATCTGCTTTCCTATTAAAAAGATGCTTCACACTTATTTTCCAAACAAATATATTTGAATTACAAACCAAAAATCTAAAATAGAACATGCTTCAGATCATTTAAAACAGTTTACATATATTGTTTTACAGTAATTGGACACTTTTCAAAAACTCCTAGACGCTGCACCATCAGTACCTTTAACTCCATCCGCCAGAAAAAAAATTGAAAAGAGAAATATCAAAACGCTCAAAAAAAAAAAGCTAAATATTTAACACAACCACTCTTTCAATTTTACTAATTCCCAAGAATGCAACAAATTTAAATGCCCGCAATTCAAAAATTAATTTCTACCCACACGCGCGCGGCATCGCCGCGCAAATTTACCTAGTATATTCATAAGGAGGAACAAACAAGAACACTTACAAAACACAGGCTTACACACACGCTGCCGGAGAAGAAACACCAGCACACACTCCTCAACCTGACAAACTCCACCGCGAGCAAGCCGTCGGAGAAGAAAACAGGCTTCCACCAAACCTGAGAGAAGGAGCACCTCCACGCCTGAAACAAGAGCCATCCGACGACGAGCGCCGGAATCTGAGACGATGAACGAGCAACGGCCACGGCGCTCCCGGCTCCAGAACCAGCAGCAGACGCTGCAAGCAACGACCCGCACCGGAACAGCCACCAACCAACCACCACCCCTGCGCTGGGCACGACCCCGAGTAGGCAAGACACCCGTACGACGGGGTTCATCCCCGCAAGCTTCAGAACCAGACGGAAACAAACAGATCCAGATCCCGCGTCAACTGTTCTTCCCATCGCCAAAATAGCAAGAACAGGGCCAGAGACCGCCAGATCTGCCCATCCAGCAGTGACCTCGAGCTTATTTTCAGCGCCATCACCAGATCGAGCCTTCCCAGCCACCCTCCACCATGGATCGCGACAAGGGAGCCTCACTGGCCGCCTCACACCACTGCTCGCTAGCAGCGAAGACAGGCGCGAAAACAAACGGCATAAAGCCAAGACGCCATGGAGGCAAACCAAAGCTACTAGCTATAATATACAGGGAGGAGGCCCGGCCACCTCTCCCATCCCCACTCCGGCCGGCAGAGCCGCCGGAGGGGAAGGAGAGAGGGACCAGGAGCACGGAGACGACTCTCAAAACGAAGAGAGGAGAGAGAAGGATAGGGAAAGAGGTGTGATGTGAATATGTGATCCCGTGAGTACGATCACGGGCCGTGACAGGCACACAAGTGCTATTCGAGTTTTGCAACAAGTTTTACTTTATTCATAAGCTTTTGTCCCGAATGGGCCACGATCAAGCGCGTATGGAAGTCGAAGAAATATGATTTGGAATGTACTCCCTTGTTCCAAATTATTTGACTTTTATATATCCACATATGGATGTATATACACACTAAAACATATCTACGTACATCCGTATGTAGACAAATGAAAGTCATCTATTTTGGAACGGAGGGAGTAGGTACGAATTGAAATGAAATGTGGATTAGAAGACTGAAAAGAGATGGACACATAAAAGAGATTTTCAATCAACAAAAGACGTGATTTGTTATTTTATACTTTCCAATGTTTTAGAAGGTTCTAGAGGGTCCCACAGTGGGCATAATGCGTCCATTTCATATAGTGTTTTCATTTACATTATTACAACGTAGAAGTAGGGATTTTTTGCATTTTATAGCGTCAGCGTGCACTTTTATGTCTATATATATGTAAGAAGTCAAAATATTGAAGAGTAATTTCATATATGGTATTTTTACCTTGTATGGGATGAAATATGCTGATTAGGAGCACTTAATGTCTTCCATGTGGGAAACAATTCGCTGAAAATAAAGAAGTAGAAAAAGGCGACATAAAAGAAACATAAAGTACAACGGCTCGCTGTACGGTCGCTCCCGACCATACTGACGATCGTACCGCCTGCAAACGAACTGCCTTGTCCAGTACTTTAACCATGTGGTCTCGGATTTCCAATCAAACGAGCACATCAGCCGCTACCACGAAAATAGTACAAAAAACCTAGTCCTAGAAGGGATCCGGAGGGGGAAACAGCAGGAGGCTGCCACCATTTTCACCGCTGCGATCTGAAAGGCCAAGAAATCCATCTCCATCATCATCATCATCATCATTGTCTCCTTCATCTACACCAACGAATTCCTCCTTCATTTCGTTGTAATTCCAAAAACTTGTAGTGGTGGATTTGCACGTGAACTCGTACCATTGTTCATTTACATTCATACCATTAATATGATGATGTCTTCTGCTTTCATGTGTGAGTAGTGTCATTAGTTCTCGGGAAGATGGGAAACCGTAGTATTATTATTATGAGATGAGATAGAAGTCATATGGTTTAATACCGGTTGCCATGTAGTAACCATCTACTTCTGTATATCGTGCGAACGTCGACTGCACAATATTTGCCTTCGAGACTGAAGTAGGTTGTTCGTGTTTATGCAAGGATTGGGTGGTCATCGTACCCCATACTCAAACAGAGGAAGAGGTGAAACACTTCCTACGGTGGGGTACCATTTGTCCTTTGGGTTAGCATGGGACTAACGGAGATCCACATAACTCCTTTCCACAGTCCACGGGTTATATCCCTTAATTGTTAGAGGCTCGGGCCATTCATCCGGGATTCTTACCGAGGCTAGAAGTGGTTGTGCGGGGCGTGTATGTCTGATAGACTCAGTTCACGTCTTTATATGGAACTCCGCCCCTACATGAACAATTTGATATTGAACGATATAAACTATCTTGGCTCTAAGATCGAACATACTAGGGTGGAACCAATGCTTCTGAGAACTCCTTTAGCCTTATTGCAGTTTTCAAAACCATCACCGTTTGCTTGTCACTATTTATATTGTCTCTCACGTTCTAATAAGTCACCAACAACACAACAACACCTTTTCCACACACTTTCTTGCTTTGTATCAAAGTAATTACTTGCATGCACAATTCTTTTGATAATATAGGAAGAAGCCAAGACCATTTCCTCAGCTCCTTGTGGTTCGATAACTCTTATTTTGAAACTAGCTACAAAAACCTCTGCACTTGTAGGCATCAGGGACCACCTTCCCTAAAGGATCCACATGGACCGAGGGGTGGTGCAAAAACCCTAATGGGCCAGCCGCACCAACCCCCAAGGCCCATGTGGCTAAGGAGAGAGGGGGGGAACCCTAACCCTAACAGTGACTTGGGGGAAGTTTCCCCCTTGGCCGTCGGCCCTAAGAAGGGTGGAGGCGCACCCCTGCTTCCACCTACCGCGTGTTGGCTTGGCGAAGCTCTGTCCGCGTGAACCTCCACCATAGCCACCACCCTGTCGTGTTATTGTCCTAGATCCCATCTACTTCTCCCTCTCGCTTGCTGGATCAAGAAGGAGGAGGAGACATCCTCGAGCCGTACGTGTGCTTATCTCGGAGGTGCTTCTCGTTGTGGTGCTGGATCAGATTGGATCGTGAAGATAGTACGACTACGTCAACCATGTTGTTAAACTTTTCCGCTCGTGTTCTACATGGGTATGTAGATCTAATCTCCCTCGTTACAAGTATTTTTCTAGATTAGATCTTGGCTTTTCGTTTGCATCTCGTAGGAAAATTTCTGTTTTCTATGCTACGAATCCATCAGTATAAAACAAGTTGGTATGCGACGTGATTCTCAGTTTACAAGATAATTAGAATTTTTTTATGTCTACATTTTGACTTAATCTAGAACATCTAGCCATAAATCATTGATCAATTCTAAGGTGCACCCATAATATGAATTGTTTTTTATGATATGATGAATAAATTAATACTATTACCTCTTAGAAGGTAAAAATCCTATTAGTACTTTACATTGTCAATATGTCGTTTTCATATTGACAGGAATAAGGAAACAAATAATGTTGCCATTATATTATGGTAATAAATAAGGAAAGGGCATTTGCCTTTACAAATTTCCTTGGTTACTATATACCCTAGGTTGGACACTTGCACACACAAGAGACTAAGTACAAGTTAAAATACACAAAATTATCCTAGATTTGTATTTCAAAATTTATGTCAAATTTGCTTTTCATAATATTTCATTGAAGCAAATGAAGTATTTTTTTCTTAATCCATAAAACAACTGGAACATGTAGAAGAAATAACTTGCGCCGGTATTTTTGTTGTTTGTGAATGATGCAATAATCAAACTTCGCATCATGTCTTTTGAAAAAACAAGGGAAATGTGATAGGTTCCATACGCAAAATGTTGGTAGTCTCTCTAGGTTCTAACATAATACAATTATTACGGCAATCATTTATGTGGGGTATATAATTAAGAGAAAATAAAGAGTAGGTTGCCATAGTAATCTTAGCCTTGTTAAAACATAGGTCATGATTACCAACTCAACGGTTTAGAGAAAAAGTGACGAAAATATTACCGGCGATTAGGTTTCCGCCGGCCCCTCGCCGGCGACATCCTGTCTTCTTCGGGATGTTTAGGCAGCGACAACATTATGGTGTCAGGGTAAGGTCGTCTTGCCGTCGGATCTCCTGGGATCCGATTGGTGTTTGTGTCTGTTGGTGCGGTTGCAAGTATGGCCCTTCTGATTTACGTCTCTGGTCGTTGGTGACCGTTGCTGCTCTGGTGCATTGGTCTTTTATTACCTTATGAGAATAACTACTTGATTTTCTTCTACAACACGGTTTGTCCGGCTCCATTGGAGGTGGGGGGGCGCGATGACAGCGACACGCCTTCTGCTCACTCCATTGCTTAAACTTTGTAAAGTTGTCGATAACGATTAATGGGTTTGAGGATCTTTTCGTAAAAAACGTAAGGTCGTGATTAAAACCTGGTCTTACCTCTATGGAGGAAATAGCACATCCACCGCATGCCATATCTTGTGCATGTGCGTTCCGCACAATGTAGTAACCCCAAACGGAAATTCATCGAAGGTAAGTTAGAGCATCTTTAAAGTGTTATATCTATATCATCATATGTTGATTGTATCTTATCATCTCTGACCTTTTTGTATCAACGCTGCTACAGGTACGACGGTTTATGCGATTTGTGTGTGTCATTGGACATGCGTGGCTAGAGCAAGGATACCATCGGACTTAGCATCGTGCACGGTTTTGCTTTTTGATAAATGTGTAGAAGATCGTGTGATGGGAGAAAAAAAAGTTGGAAGATCTCAAAGATTTGCTCATTTTAGACGTTATTTTGTAATCGCCGGAGACAGCTCATATATCGCTCCCATGTATTATTTGCTCCTATAAATTTATCACGGTATTGATTGTCACGGTATTAATTTATCACGGTATAAATTAGCGTTGTCTGTTGGAGTATAAGCAAAATTGCGAGCTGGTCAAAGAAAGTGTAAACGGTGTGTGTGCATGACTCGACCGGCGGTTGCATGCATTGCGTGGTGTGCCTCCTCTGCGTGCCAAGCTCACACCAAACAGGCATCCACCGCCTCATGCCTTCATCTGCACCGCGTGCATGGCTGCTGCATGCAAACGCTGCTCGCCCCCCTACTCTGGCTTGACCCCAGGTCAAACCCCTGATGATCCCTCCTCATAACTTCTGCCCCTCTCCTCTTTCTCTCTCTAGCTTCTGCGCCTCCATTAACTCCCTCGCATCCACCCCCTCTTCATTTCACTCCTCGCTCGCCACCCCAGACGCGCACACACAGAGACCCAGAAGCGATAGAGAGCAGCCTACTTGGACACGCCGCCCAAGAAACGCCATTCTTCTCCCACGCCGGCCTAGCTTGTACGGCTAGCTAGCTTCCTCCCTGAAACGTGCTCGCGTACGTTGCTGCGGCGAGCAGAACGAGCCGTGCGTCCGCTCGTCTGTCTACTTGTTGTTGCTAAAGAACCACCAAAATATCCCGACCTGCTCGGCCTGCAGGGATGAAGAAGGGAGGGGCGGTGGGGATGGCCAAGGACGCGGCGGCGGTGGGCCAGGTGAAGGCGGAGCTGGAGGACGTGGGGAAGGCTGCGGGACGGGCCGTGGCGGTGGCGGCGGCGCCGGCGCTGAGCCCGCTCAGCGAGACGCTGTGGCGGGAGAAGGCGGCAGTGGAGTTCCTCGGGGACGTGTCGGCGCGGCTCGCGTGGCGGGACCTCACGGTCACCGTGGCGCTCGGCAGCGGCGAGACGCAGACAGTGCTCGAGGGGCTCACGGGGTACGCCGAGCCGGGCACCATCACCGCGCTCATGGGGCCCTCCGGCTCCGGCAAGTCCACGCTGCTCGACTCCCTCGCCGGACGCCTCGCCGCCAACGCCTTCCTCTCCGGGACAGTCCTCCTCAACGGCCGCAAGGCCAACCTCTCCTTCGGCGCCGCGGTACGTACCTTCGCCGGACGCCACTGTCAACTTCTTTAAGTTTATCGTACTAGCTACAGTCGTCTCCATTTAACATTGCAAAATTCTTTTTTTCTCTGCTATAAACTAGTAACAATTTACTTCTGTATAAATGTACCTCCCAACAAAGATCTTGCGTAATTGAACATGTGTAGTCCCATGAATATTGTGAGTCCTTTTCTAAGAAATGAATATTGTCAGTGGATTTGGGCATCGCCATGCACAGTCGTCGCAGCTAGGTGGTGGCGTGGTGGTGACATGGTGTACACTGTCTGTGTTTTATATTTCCTCTTGCTCCCTTTCCTTGTTTGTGTGTCTCCCGACTCTCTGCATCACCTCAATCCTGATACCAGCCAGTAGTGTTCATTCACAAGGAGAAAAAAGAAAGGGGCCATGCGACACGTGGCAGACTTTGAATCCTGCCTGTATTTGGCCTCTGCTAGCTTAGCGTAGCTGCATCTATCTGTGTTGGAGGTTATCACCTGGACCATACTTGTGCCCGGAGATAGATTAGCAGTTTCTGATGAAGATTGTGTGATATGCCTGAATTTATTTTTTGCCTGTTTTTAGATCAGCCATCTTCATATGGGTAAGCATTGGTTGGCAACGCCTGTAACTTTATTTTTGGCCTGAAAGTGGAATTGGAAGTCTTTTTCTCAGGAGTAGGTTGTTGCTTATGTTAAATAAAAGTGTGGCTATGTTATCTGAATCAATTATTTACACACTTAAAAATCGAGTAGGTTGTTGCTTATGTTTTGGTGACTTGAGCTTCGATTCATTGGCTGCTGTTAGAAGTTGGGACTGGCTATCTGTCATGTACTACAATTTAGCATCTTTAGCTTCTGACTGTACCACTCACTAACTAACTGCTCTCCTGATAATGCAACACACAACAAACTGTTCATCTTCAGACTGAAAGTGACAATCACAATTTTGCAATTCCAGGCCTATGTGACGCAAGATGACAACTTGATCGGCACACTGACGGTGAGGGAGACGATCTCATACTCGGCACGCCTTCGCCTCCCTGACAACATGCCCATGGAAGAGAAGCGTGCCCTGGTCGAGGGCACCATCGTTGAGATGGGGCTCCAGGACTGTGCCGACACGGTCATCGGCAATTGGCACCTAAGGGGAGTCAGTGGTGGTGAGAAGAGGAGGGTCAGCATTGCCTGGAGATACTCATGAGGCCAAGGCTGTTGTTCCTGGATGAGCCCACCAGTGGTCTTGACAGGTATGAGTCATACTTTGTAGTCCAATTGCCTGGATTTATTTTCCTTTTATTACTGGATTATGCAAGTAAGATAACCGAAGTCTGAATATCATATGACCTCAGTACCTACCATGTTTCAAATTACTGATGTTCCCCGGCCAATATTGTGCAGTGCTTCAGCATTCTTCGTGACACAGACGCTGCGTGGTCTGGCGAGGGACGGACGAACTGTGATCGCGTCGATCCATCAGCCGAGCAGCGAGGTCTTCGAGCTTTTTGATCGACTATTTCTCCTCTCAGGGGGCAAAACAGTGTACTTTGGTCAGGCCTCTGAGGCTTGTGAGGTAGTATATTTGAGTTTGTATATGTCTTTGTTTAAATAAATGTTCCTGCAAATGCCAATGGGGTCTCTGAACCTGTCCTGTCATGTGCATTTTGCAGTTCTTTGCCCAAGCTGGCTACCCATGCCCACCACTGCGCAATCCATCAGATCATTTCCTTCGGTGCATAAACGCAGACTTCGACAAGGTGAAGGCCACTCTGAAAGGATCAATGAAGATGAGAGTAAGTTTCAGTTCAGTCCAGCCAGATCCCTGGTACTACTTAGCAGTTATATGTGTCTTGACTGAAACTTTTGCTTCCTTTTGCATACATAGTTTGAGAGGCCTGACGATCCCCTCGAGCGAACCACAACTTCCGAAGCAATCAGAAGGCTGTTCAGCTATTACCAGCGCTCACAGTACTACTTTGTGGCGCGGCAGAAAGTCGATGAGATGGCACGGGTTGTAAGTACTCAACTACTCATAAATATCCATTCAGCAACTTCTCACGGTTCAACATGACTAATGAGGCCATCACAATTTGAAGAATCGGCATTGATGTGGTTTTTCCGTTGCAGAAAGGAACGGTCCTGGATGCAGGGGGAAGCCAAGCAAGCTTTGGGATGCAGACCTTTACGTTAACGAAGCGATCGTTCGTCAACATGTCGAGGGACTTTGGGTACTACTGGCTGAGGCTTGTCATCTACATTGTTGTCACAATCTGTATTGGGAGTATCTACCTCAACGTCGGCACCAAATACAGCTCCATCTTGGTAAGTATTTCTTCAGTTGACAGTTGACACTGACATCTAGCTAGCTATCCTGAACTGAAAATACTGCTTGATGCGTCAATTTTGGCACTGACAAAAACTGTTAAAACATGAACTCAGGCACGGGGCGCGTGCGCGTCGTTCATCTTCGGCTTCGTCACGTTCATGTCAATCGGAGGGTTCCCATCTTTCGTGAAGACATGAAGGTTTGAACCGGAACTATCCGTTGTAAATATGTTCTTCAGACCCATAAAACAAGTTTTGCTTTAACTGAATATTTTCTTTGGGTGGTTTCTTCAGGTGTTCCAGAGGGAGAGGATGAACGGGCACTACGGCGTGCTGGCGTTCGTGATCAGCAACACGCTGTCGGCGATGCCGTTCCTGATCCTCATCACCTTCCTGTCGGGGACACTGTGCTACTTCATGGTACGCCTCCACCCGGGCTTCACGCACTACCTCTTCTTCGTGCTGTGCCTCTACGCTAGTGTCACCGTCGTCGAGAGCCTCATGATGGCCATCGCCAGCATCATCCCCAACTTCCTCATGGGCATCATCATCGGCGCAGGGATACAGGTTAACATCGATGATCTGTCACCTGATACTGTTTTCAGACATGTGATGTGCATCAAGTAACAGTTGTTGGAACTTGGAAATATTTTTCAGGGAATCTTCATGCTGGTATCAGGGTACTTCAGGCTCCCACATGACATCCCTAAGCCGTTCTGGAGGTACCCCATGTCCTACATCAGCTTTCACTACTGGGCACTGCAGGTAAAATTTTCTTTGAGAAGCTACCAACCACTGAGCTCAAAATCACACCAAATGCTCCAGCTTTCTTGATGTTGGTATTGCAGGGGCAGTACCAGAACGACCTGATGGGCTGGTGTTCGACAACCAGGACGACGAGCTGATCAAGATCCCGGGGGAATACATCCTGAAGAACGTGTTCCAGATCGACGTGAGCCGATCAAAGTGGCTGGACCTGTCCGTGCTCTTCAGCATGATCTTCATCTACCGCCTGCTTTCTTCGCCATGATCAAGGTCAGCGAGGACGTGACGCCGTGGGTGCGCGGATACATCGCCAGGAGGAGGTGCAGCACAAGCGCAGAGAGGCGGAGCTGGCGGTGGTCCGGACGCCGTCCCTGCGCAGCTACGTCGTCGACGCGGCCGAACTGCCGGCTGATCATCCGTGAATGGCCTGAGGCCTGACTGAAGAAGAAGGGTGAATGGACAGAAAATTAAGTCCAAAATAGTTGAACTGGTAGAAAAAGTCTGATATGACTGAATCTGAATGTGTATGTTATAGACTGTACTACCACCGCTTAAGCTGTCTTGTTGTACTACTATTTTGGTGTACCGACTACCGAGGTGTATATCAGCAGATGAATGCAAGTTCTACGCTCCTCTGTTCTTACACCAGTATCTCAACTGGCATTTGCTGATAGGATCAGAATTCAGAGCTTGGCTCACTCGAGCATGCATTGAGATTTTACATTGGTGGAAGAACGCCGAGAAGGCGCCAAAAGTTAGTAAGTACAAGCCACCGTTTGCCAGGATAATATGACCCACAATCGGTGATCCTTCTGTGGTCTATTAATCTGATGATGTAGCCTTTCGTCATTAAGATGACATCTTGTTTAGCCTGTAGCAAGCAGTAAGGTTGTCAATCAAACAGTGCTGCAAATGGCAACAATTTCTATGGCAGATAGGTACTGATCAAAGATATCCCAAGGACGATCTTGCCAGGGCAGAACACCAGTACTGTTCAGTGGCGGACGCAGGAAAAAATTGACGGGTGGGCACACTCTAAAAAAAAATCTCATAGTGATTAAAATTGTCAACAATATAAACAGGAAAAAATTGACCGGTGGGCACAATTACAAATAGAAACATATAAGAAATTAGACAATTGGTTGACATTTATAAACAAAAATCACCAACTATAGACAGTACCAAATTACAAATTAATTCACAAATGCAACACCAATACAACTTTCGGTAATGGACTAATGGGGCAAATTGTTGTTGGTTCGGTAATAAACTGATGGGGCAAAAGAATATATACCTACTGAACTGCTGTTGCTTGTGGTCGTTCTTCTCCTGCTCTTGCTCTCTGTGCCTCACCGGCGACGGCGCAAGCCGGCGAGGGGGCGAGCCGGCGACGGATCTGGGCGGGGGAGGCAGGGCCAGACGAGAGCGGAGGTCGGAGGCAGAGGGGCAGCGCCGACGCTAGGTTTTCCCCATGTCGACTCCAGAGCACGAGCAGAGAGAGGGTCGGGGCAGGGAGATGCACTGGCTGGCTGCACGATGTGCTCTCTAGCGAACAAATGAGAGGTCCATAACGCAAACTGGGCCAAATGATTAGGGGTATACAATTTTTTTTTCAGATTTATGGGTGGGCCACGGCCCCACCGGCCCGCCCCTGCGTCCGCCCATGCTGTTCTGTATAACTTGACAAGAACAGAACAGTCCAAGCAACTAAGCAAGGACACATGGCATTTATGCCCCATTAAAGAGAGAACTATTAGCTCTTCCATCTTGATCCATCATCAGTCTGAACTTAACAACTTGCAAGTGACATAGCATAACAACAACAGAAGCAACCAAGAGGTGTTTGAGGTTTTGTGTAAACTAGGAACAGGGCAAGATGAATGCAAGTGTAGGTAGTTGAGGTGGCAGCATGCGTGCATGCATCATGAGCTGATCAGATTCTTGGTGTGGATGGATCACATGTGGATGTGGTGCAAGTTAATGCCACTGAACAGCAGCAATAACTTGGTGCAGTACAACAATGCATGTTTTCCTTGTGGATAGTAACACTGTATGTGAGAAGCTGACTGAAATAATTCAGTCCCGGTGTAACGGAGGAGACACAGACAAAAAAAGATCTGTGATATCCTTGTGGATAGTACCACTGTAGAGGAAATCGCCTCCATCACGTAGGAGTTTTAACTCGGGAGAAACAAGCCAAGCTGTCGCGATTAAAGGCAAAGGGAACAACAACGAAGCATACTGCAGATGAACACGGCGCAAGCTCGACGCACAGCGCGAATGCCAACAGAACGAGAGGGGGGCAACGGGATGGAAATTTGGAGCTTGTTTGGTTAACTGGGGCTTTTCCGGTCTCATTAGAACATGGCTCTCCATAGAGCCCGTGCAAGTGAAAACGAAATTTCAACCATGTTGTGCAGTACGGTTGATACTGTATTGGCTTTAAACGTCAACAACATAAAGATGCTACCGGGGTTTGATTGCACGGTGCGTGTTCAATTCAAATCAGGATGAAATGTTCAATTCATGTTAGACAGGTAGCAATGCAGCAAGTATACATATACTTCCGTGGAAGTGGAAAGGCCCAGGAGATGAAGCAACAGACAGCAAGTATGCCTGTGGGTGTAGCCTGATGATCACGAGCTTCTGCTCCCATTTCATACCTGGGTTGTAATCAGTCTATGCAAATAATATATTTGGTCTTAAATTATGGAGTTGAGCCTGCAACACCGTATCAAAGACCCAGCTCAATTTTTGCGAAAGAATAGGGGAATAGTGACTGATTTGTTTGTGCCATCTCTGAAGATTTGGAAAGAAGTGGAGATGTAGACATTTTGATCTGAAACCATTATGTGTGCCATCTCTGAATATTTGCTGACCTCGAATAATTGGTCAACCTGTAGTGCTGAATACGTAACTGAAACTGTTATATTTGTTCTGAACTAGATTTTCTGTCCACTCTTTCATGTTCCATTTGTTCTGAACTTTATGTGTTCTGAAGATACAATGCAGCCCGTTTTTGAATTTTATGAAAAAATTCAAAGAATTCGAAAAAAATACATGGATGTAGCCAAACATATGCACTACTATTATGGAAAATTACAGTTTATAATACATTGTATTTTGGCTCAGAAAAAAAAACGGACAAATATGTACATGGCGGGCTCTGGCACACCGATGCGGGCCGCCGCTCCCTCCCGCTCTAATTGTAGCGGAGCGTGGCAGTCAGCCCGCAAACTCCCGCAGGCTGAAAGCGGCCCGCCAGCGAGCGTGACGACCAGCCGCGGCCCGCCCCGCTTGACACCTGAATTGCACCCTGTACTGTGTGCCCTGACACTGTTTCTCACCTGTTCTCTATGGATGTGTTTGGTAGGCTGCAGCAAATTTTGCGCTCACTGAAGCTAGGCTCCGGCCTCCGTGGAGCATGGTTGGGAAAAACAGAATTTCGGTCATGTTGTGTCATTTGTTTGGTTACCTGTATAGGATTTTTCTGTATGGGTCGGGCTACTAGTTCTCACTTTGTTTTGTAGGCTGTATTCCTTACTTTTTAGCTTGACTGAAACAAATGCCGCATATTTGGTAGCCCGCGTGAAGCATGTTGTGGTTATCTTAGTCCAATGTGGTGAGATTACTATTCATTACATTACATCCGATCATACACAATTAGAAAAACAAGAGCTTCACAATCACCACAAGCATGACGATGATTCCGAATTCTTCGATACTACTTGTTTGGAACTAATGAGCTACCTCGGGTACCACCTCTCACTGGTATTCTCATAATCCACCATCCGTATTCTGGAGTTTAGAAACTTGGAGTAGCTCTTCTCCGTCTGCTCCAAAGTTTCAGAACCTTCGCAAGTGTTGTTGGGAAACGGTTCACTTAGGCCTGAGCAACTCTGGAGCACGTCCCTGTGTACACCACATGCTAGTTCACCTCGCAACACACACAGAAAATCATCATAACAAGCATCAATGAACACCACAACAAACATCAATCAACATCACAACAAGCATCACAAGTTCACACTAGATCCTTTGAGGACTTCCGTGAATTTGGATTTCCTTTGGTGATTTTTCCAGCTCGTGTTTCTTGAAGTCCGGGATTTTCTGACAAGTCTGAGGATCGCTGATCTATGTAAGGGCATATCTAGCCGATCCGATCCCTTATATCGGCTAGAGGAGAAAAATAAAGATTCTCTAAACAAAACCTAACTGAACTATTAAACTCATTAGAGGAGGAAAACTTTTCTAAAAGGGTCAACCGACTCTCAAATATACTCAACCTCGTTGGACTGGAAAAAAAGTCCCCCCCCCCCCCCCCGATACCCGCGCCCCCCTGCCCGCTTGTGGGCGGCTACTCCGCCGCTGGCGTTTGTACCTCCGTCGACCTCCGCCCGTCGCCGCTGACACCCCATAGCACCCGTCGCTTCCCCCACTTTGATTCGATCGCCGCTGCTCGTCGTCGCTGGATTCGGCGCATCTACGTCGCTTCCGCCGTCGCTGGATTTAGCGAATCTACACCTGCCGCTTTTCGGCTGGATTCATCGAGGACCGAACCTCTGCAGCCACCTTGACAGCTCAGCGACGCTTCTGGTATGTCTTCCTCCTATGGCCGTCGTCTCGCCGTTCACCTGACCGCCGGGGCCTCCACTGCAGCCGACACATCAACGGGTCGTCTAGGCTAGGCCCTCGCCCAACAGCTCGTCGGCCAACCTCTGCGAATCATCAAATGTGACGACTGTGTCCGGTTGGTCCAGCGGTGGATGTCGAGCACGGAGAAGCATCCCAAATGGATTTTTTCAAGTGCAAATTTTTGCATATGGTATTCAATTTGGTGCAATTTGGAACTAAATGTTTGCATATGGTATATCTCATAAATCATGTTAGATATACATAAGCAAAGCTAAACTCAAATAATGCCTAAACGCCACTTATATCAATTATTGGTCATCATTTTCTGATTATGCCAAGATAGATTGCAACATTTACATAAACCATATTTGTAGTAGTATAAATATGCACATCTGGGCAGTAAGAATTGCATATACCATAAGCAATATAAATACCCTTGCATTTTTTTTTTGAATGTCAAATAGAAGGCCTACCACCAGATGCGATCTTAGTTTTCAGAAGCCCATATGAGGTGATTATCCCTTTTATGTTCCTGCCACAAAATTTGTAAATATGAGCACATTGGACTGAGATATGATTTATACAAAAAAAAAGGAAAAGCAGGTAAATAGTATTGGAAACCAAATTTAAGAAAGATATCTGTTCCAAGCTAAATTGTTTTCAGACTCATCTTTTGCCTCAATCAAAGCTACTGGATAAGTGCCTAATTCCTAAAATATGTTCCAATGATGTTTACCTTGCTCCTTCACATGTTGCTCACGATTAATCAACTTATTCGTGCAGGCTTCTCCGACACCAATCTAAAAGACATTGGAGAAGATATTTGCTCAGGTCAGACAAACCTGTTTGGTGCCATGGGCAGCAGAAACAGTGGAAAATCGAACAAAACAGCTAGGCAAGCAACGTCCTCCTTCTGGGATCCCACACGAGCAAGCTCATCCACGCTGGGCATTAGAAAAAAAATAGATTAGCACGCACAATTGTGGCAAATGAAATTAATTATCCTACATCCCACTGGACAAGAGTAGAATAGGAGCATTCGAGCCCACGCAAGGCTCGACGTCCTCATGCAGCACCATATCGTGCAGTGCAGCGTCGGCAGTCCCTGACAGGAGTAGAATAGGAGGGGGAGGCAACACGCCCTCCTCGACGAACCTGAGCCGAGAGCCGCTCCTCGGAGGCGCCCCACCAGCCGCTCCTCCGGGCAACGGCACGGTGCGTGGCGGCGGGCTCCGCTGCTCCAAGAGGACACCGGTCGTTACTCCTCGCCACCATCAACGATGACTCAATGTTCTAAAAGTCTGCAACATCAGCAGGTCAGCAACATCATCAATCAACCCAGCAGCCAGCAATCAAATCAACACGAGGCCGTCGGCTCGTTGTGGATGCGGGCGCCGCCGAGCGCCTAGTGCTCAATCTGGTCGCAGGCGGCGGCAATTCTTCGGGCGGCCCCAGCCTCCGGCGCTGCCGCGCAGGGATGCGTCCGCCGATGAGGACAGCTCAAGGGGAACAACGTAGAGGGGTAGATACGGGGGGGGGGGGGGGGGGGGGGGGGAGAGGCCGCCGTCTTGCTCATCCAGATCGTCGGAAGCGCTGGACAACGGGGGATTGAAGATGGATCAGAAGGAGAAAGGGAATCGGCGCTACCGTTGCGCGATGGAGGAGAGAGATTCGGTGACGGGAGAGGCGGAATCGAGGGATGGCGACTTCGTGCCGCGAGTGTGCGGTCAGGATGCGTCCTATTTTTTCTATCGAGCGGGCCATCGATGCGAGAGATGGTTCGCTCGGCGATGTACGAACGACCAACTCCCATTTAATAATTTAATTAATTAATACTCCCTCCGTCCCAAAATAAGTGGAGTAGTAAAGATTACGATTCTAAGAGGCGCTGAAGCCCGCTTCCCGGCCCAAAACACCAAACTGCACCGGAAAAGAGCAAATAAACCCACGGAAAGAACTCCGACAAAAAAATCGAGAAACCCTAGCCATGCTCCAGATCCGCCTGAGCAAGATCGGCTCGTCGGACTCCGGCGCCGCCGCCTCCGGCGCGGCGGCCGGGGCTTCCGGCGGCGCCCCCGCAAAGTCCTCGGCGGCGGCGGCGGGCGGCGCCCCGGAGTCGGTGACGGTTGCGTGCCCCGACCACCTGATCATCGCGGACCTCGCCGTGGCCAAGAGCCTCGGCGCCGTCACGAACTCCGCCGTCGCTGCGACCCGCGCAATCGGCCGCCGCTCCCGCCGCCCCCTCGGCGAGCGCGTCCACATCTGCTCCCGCTGCGAGTTCCCTGTCGCCATCTACGGCCGCCTCGTACGGACCCCTAAACCCTAGCATCTTCCACTGCCTATGTCTTCACTGCTTCACTTAAGGATTTTAGGCTTCTGCTGACAGCCTGCTAAATAGAACTACGTGGATCATGTGAACAGAAATACATAATACTTCTTGCTGCGAGAATGGTAGTGACAGTTGCTGTGGGAATGGTAGTGACAGGTTACATTTCTGGGGACATTTGTAACATAGAATTGTTATCATCTCCTTCTGTTCATGGTACGTTGTTTGCTTAGCTTGTTTTGTCTAATGTCAGATAGGGAAGCGAATGGTCCAGTTTAAAGCTGTATTGAATGGAAGCAGTAATGATATTTTTGTTGTGCTACAGTATTGGTGGAAACTCCCTCCTTTCCGAATTATAAGACGTTCCAAAACATCTTATAATTCGGAACGGAGGGAGTACTATTTTGTAGGGGATTGCTCATAGAATGGACGTTCACTTGATAGTGTGTGTTGGAGTTAATACCAAATATAAATTACTATATTGCCGGTTTTCCACATAAGATGTTCCTAATACCTTTATTATTCACAGTTTTTGGATTGATGGTGCTCTGATTTCTTAATCTGAAACTGTTTCGGCTATCAAGCCTATCTAGTTTTAGTATGAGCTAATGCACAATCATGTGAAACCAATGGTAAGGAAATCAATAATCGGTAACTGCTCGTTCGGTTAGGGAGTAGAGTAATTGTCCACATAACTGATTTAATCGGTCGACTATTAATTGGCCAGTTAACTAGGACCAGATCCAACATATAGCTATTTCTTGTGTGAATCCCAGGTTCCTAGCAATGCAGTGTACTAAATATGCTATTTGAACAAGTTAAACTTGTAGAAGAGTAGACATAAGTGTTACCTTGAATCCTTGTACGATCTTTTACTTGAAGGTGACAAACCTACAATATGAAATCAACCATCAGTGTGTGCTCTTAGCCTTTAATTAGAAATAACAAATAATTTCCGAATCTAGGCAGCCACAAATGTCAAACAATGACAAAAGACATAGGAGTTACATACAAAGTTCAGAAAACACAAACAAACATAGTTCTTGCATATTTGCATGATAAAGCAAACTAAGAGGATAGCAAAAAGCACACGTAGTATTTAATTCTCTCACATCAAAATAAAGCACTAGGCGAATAGATTGGATTATTAAAGGTCTAAGATTCAAGGCTGCATTGTGTCCTCCTCATCCTCGTTGATGGTGCTCTGATTTCTGAAGTTGAAAGTATTTCGGCTATCAAGCATGTCTAGTTTTAGTATGAGCTAATGCATAATCATTTGAAACCACCAGTCGTGTGCAATACATTAACAATCACGCAGTCTTGTCATGATAATTTTAGTACTGCATATTTATGCCCATAAACTAGCGTATATATACAGTTTTATCTGTTGCCCGACTTAACGGCCGGACTATATGTGGTTTATTCATTTAGTTCTTCTGCTTACATTTATAGCTTGATCCTATGATCGATGACTTTCTTTTACTTTGTTCAGGTTCCTTGCGAACATGCTTTCTGTTTAGCCTGTGCAAGAAGTGATTCCAGTTGCTACCTGTAAGCCTCCCTGAACTTTTCCTAACATGATTATATCCCATTCTCAACTTCTATATCGATTTGACTTGCTAAGTAATTCATGGTAGGACTACTTTCATAACTCTGTGATTTATCTGCACAGCATGATACCTGTTAAAATAATGTAGCTTGTGATGTGAAATTTGAACATCAGCTGATTGAGCTTTAAGGAGCTTCAGCTAATTAGATCACATATTATATTAGCATGCATATATTTCTGATTCTGTGGTAGTGGCAGTGGCACTATTGGTAACCTATGCCCAGTTTGCTTGTGTTATCAACTGTTTTCTTCTATCGTAGTATATTATTGTATATATTATCAGGTTTGCTAATTATTAGCATCGATTGATGTGAACAATGGTTATGCATTGATGTACATTGTACAGTACCCCGTAGGAAGCAAAATTCTAAACCAGAAAATATATGATTAGCTCGTTATACTAGTTTGGGCTTAGACATTTCTAATCTTTTGTTGACTTATTTCTGCAGTTGTGATGAGCGCATTCAGAAGATCCAGACTGTGAAAATGATGGAAGGGATTTTTATCTGCGCTGCACCTATGTGCCTCAAGTCTTTCCTTAAGAAAGCAGACTTTGAGTCTCATGTACCAGAAGCTCATGCCAACCTCCTCCAAACTAACCCAGAGAAGGAAGAACGCAATGAACCAGATGCTCCTAACAACTCCCGTGCCTCAGGAGGAGATACTCAAAGACAATCTCAAATGCCTGAAATGTCTACTGCACGTGCTCCTCCAAGGCCTGGTGTCTCACCCACTTCAAGTTCTCACATGCAAGACCGCGAAGACCGATCTCGTTACCACCAGTCCAGGGAGCACACCCCACTAAGGCCCCCTATGCTAAGTAAACCGCCATCATTCCATAGTCGCCACTCTTATCCACCAGGGGACAATCAGTCTGAAAACAACCCACCTCAAGGATTTGACCGGCCTTATGGCTGGGCTCATGACAGTACACCTGGGGCGACTCCACTTCGCCAAGAATCTGACCATGGTACTCAAGACAAGCAGCAAGTGATGCCTAGTTCACCTTTCATGTTCTCTCCAATGCATCCTCAGCAGCAGAACTTCATGATGCACATGAATATGAATCAGCCTTTAATGCCCAATGCATCATTCAGTTATCCTGTCCAGCAAGACGGAAATCCGCAGTATTTCAGTGCTCCTTTCCAGATGCAAGTACCAGATGGTGGATTGGATCAGGGTCGGTGTCGGGGGCCGAGGGGCTCCAGCGGCCATGGGGCATGGGTTTGATGGGCAATCCATCTCAGGGAGTTGGCAGCATGACCTTCATGCAAGCTGGTTTTGGGATGATGCCTGACGGCTCGATGAATCCAGGTATGCAAGGTCAAGCTGGCATGCAGGGCCAAGCTGACCGTGGCGGCGGTGTTCAAGAACAGATACCTATGGTGATGCAAATGCAGATGTCACTTCCCCCACCTCCCCCTGCACAACCCCCGTCAGCTGGACAGCAATCTTTCAACCGGACTTGATGATTTTTTGCGGTAATTTATGGCTGCTGCCAAAATGCGCTGTACTTCGTTGAGAAATTGTAATATTTGTCATTTTTGCGTGTAACTGATGAGGACTCGATGGCAGCCTGTATTGTGGTAAAAAACGATGCAATTCCAATCCGCATGCAATCTGTTGCATGTTTGGTTGCAGCTTATTCTGTTGGCCGTTTTTGCGCTACAAATGATGCTGGTGCGAAACTAAAATGAAGAAATGCTAAACTGATATGATAAGTGCACACAAAACTGAATCAGCTGAAGGGACGGCGCAAAATTGCCATTCCGTAGAGCTACAAAGCTTGGAGCTCGTTTGCTCGAAGCATTTAATCTGTTACAGTGTCAAACTCTACTACTCTTTTGACGAATTGAATTATCATTTTGAGTTTTTAACTGTCAGGTTAAAACTTATTTGCCGTACTGGGGGGCTTCATCTTGAGGCCTCTACTGATCTACTCATCTAAACTACGCATCTCTAGAAAAATATATTAACTTGAATGGGCAAATCAACATCACTGGGCCACGCAAAATTAAGGGCATAACCGAGAGGCATATATGAACCTGAAGGGGCAGAACGAAAAATCCCAGGGGCATGGGTGAAAGAGAAAAAGGACTAGACAAAAGGCATATATGAACCTGAAGGGCCAGAATGAAAAATACGAGGGGCACGCGTGGAAGAGGAAAAGGACCTGCGCGCAAAATCCCAAAAAAATTTGGACCATTTCTCGATTTGTGCGTGTCATCCTTGCGCAGGGGCCATGCTAATCTTCTCTGTATCGTTCCAATTTTATCGGATGTCCCCGAAGGGACAACATCCCTCTCACAGCTCGGCTTATAAACCGGTGGAAACGTTTGCTGGCTAAGCGAGGTGGGACTAAAAACTGGCACCCGTTCTCACAGCTCGTCAGATGCACTCCCAAACGGAGCAGGTCTGAGGCCCAGGCCGCGGCCCAGCCCACCTTGGTTTCGCAGGAGTTCCTCTGCGTCTGCTGATCACTCTTGTGCCCGTATTTTTCTTCTAGTCGTGTCACGTTCATGTAACCTGTTGGAGACTTGGGAGGTGTATACATTCACCTCGCATGCAACTCGTATTCCAAATGTATTTCTGTAGAGTATGGTGGTGTGATCGTGATCATACCACCAGTTTTTACACGCTTTGTGTTACATGGCATACACAGTAACACACAGTCAAACGAGATCACCTCTGCACTAATTAAACTGCAATAAAATTTACTCCAAGTTCCAACAAAAAAATTACTCGAAAAACATGCCGCAATCCATGTGTAAACCTTACATGTATACGCATGGTTTGCAGAAAAGGATCCGAGACATTTAGAGTGTCGAAATCTAGCTTGATGCTTTGTCACTGAACAGTCAGCATGCAGAGCCTGAAGTTCTCATATACTCGTACATACAGTTGCTCAGTGGTCTACAGAGACAAGGAAAAACAAAAGAACTAGTAGGATTGTAGGAAGCATTGGTTTGCTATGCTTCTGCTGCAGCTCTGAAGCCAGGTGAAATTCTTCAAACTGGCTGATGCCTATCTCTATCTGAAAAAGCTATGCTTGTGTCCCTCAAGATGTCTGTATACTTGCTGTATATCTCTTCTGCTGGAACTGCTACTCCTATGTTGCTATATACCTCATATATAGAAGAAAAGAGGAGAAATTGCCGTATGTCTGTATCGTCTATACACTGCTCGGCAGCTTGAACATGTCCCGAAGAAAAAGGCTCAGCTCCCGCGCGGATCTCCCAACCTGGCCTTCTCGCCTACAACATGGTGCACATATAGGCTGTCATATTGGATCTTTGAATTGCTAATGAGTTATCCAGGTTTTCGTAGACGAATGGTTTTCGAAGCGCAGGCAAGGGGGTGTACCTTGTCAGGGATATGAGACTGGCATTCACCTTTTTCAGTTCTCTAAAGCATAAGTTGCATCGTTCCAACCTAGCAATATGTACACAGATGAAACAAACCCATTTATATCACGTGTATGTGAAGCAGGATCATCCTAAATGAGATGGAAAGTAGGAGCACAATACCGGTGATCGGCCTCGAGGTCTACACCGACTGGTGGAGCAGCTGACAAAGTGGAAGATATTGTGGCACCAAAGCTTTTGACAAGCTTAAGGATCATCCCCAAGGCAATGTTCAGATGTCTGCGGCAGGAGACGTCAACAGAAACTTACATAAGCCCATGTACATATTTACTACCATCACATCGTCAGTGACTTTTCATACTGTTAGCACTATAAACTATGAACACAAGAATCATTAAATATCGCAGTACTGCACAAGGCAATGACTGAATGTAAATAATATCCAATGTACAGTTAGAAGGTGAACATTAGTTCTAATAGACTAATACTATGAATGCACAGATAAAGAGGACTACCTGTCATAACAGCTTTCAAGAAGGTTGCATGCAAGGGGTAGAAGAGAAGTGCAAATGTCTAGTGTGATATAGTACTTAGTAGTATTCTCCATCAGGACACTAAGTATATCAGCAGTAACCTATCAGAGGAATAAAACAAGACATCAGACATTTTTAAGGATGAAACTACAGTATAAGGAATAGTAGCGAGTACACACAGCATGGTCCAACATTCTTCGCATAGCATTGGCAGAGCCCTTGATATCATTAGTTTGCCAACACCGGTAAACCATCTGCAAATATCATATACTGAGTACAATTGCTCAATGTGTATAACATTATCGAGCCTCACGAGTCACGGACTAAATGCTTTAGCTGGTGTTAATTTCTTTTAATACCTCTAATTTTGCCAGCCGAGGCATCATGCCATGAATGAATTCTTGATGGTTTTCCATTAGGTCAGCAATAACGTCTTCATCATTAACCGACACGCTCTGTTCTCCAGCAAATGAAGAATGCCTCCTCTACAGAAGTGGACAATATATTGTCCAAAATGGGTCTGGTATCAAGAAAGCGAGCTAATCACATATAATATAATTTGAAAATTTTACGGAATGTATTACCAAGCCTTCTAAGGTTGGTTCGTACTGGCTCCTCTCGTAACTCCGACATAGACGCCCTGTTCCTACTAACACTGATGTTCTGTTGACATTCGTAAACTCTGAATTCCTTCCAGCTGCAAATTTTGATTTTTCCAAATCAGAAACATTATACCAGTCACCAACTTTGTTAGACTCAACACTCTCGGTACACAATGGTCCAAAACAATTAATGTCCCCATCACTTGAAGTTTCTGTTCCGTATTTCCTTTCCCAAGTACTACTCTTTGACGGAAGTACGCGTTGACAGAGTTCTTTGCCATGATCCACCACCATATGACCTTTTAGTGAACTTCTAGGATCCACAATTGGTATGTCGGTAGCAGTAGCTTCAGTGAGATTGGAACCAGCATCCACTTTAAATCTAGGCCTTGGGACAACAACAAGCACGAAAATGATCCTTTACTATTATATGCAGACATATTCGACCTTGGTCTATATGTGGGAGCAGCAGCTGCTTGTGAGTTATCACTGAACATTCTAGAACTTGTAGAGAGATCCATACTGGAGTGAACTCTAGCTGTCAGTCTCTTCTGGTCATCAGTGGAATTTGTGTTCAACCTACCCCTAGGAGGAAGGAGAGGTGCAGAGTCAGCTCTTCTGAGCCGAAGATCACTTGTTTCGGGTGCTTTTGATAATCTCTTTATCACTGCAGGAGAAGCCGCTACAGGAATTTCTTTTGAAGAAGATATTGGGCGCTTACGCAAAGTATGGGATGAAGTCTCATTGTCTGCTGTTGCAAAAAAAAGAAAAATCAGGGTGAAGAATCTAGCTAAAGGGAGTATGTGATTATAAGGAAAATAAATGTTATCATGAAATGAGAATTCCTTACAGTACCTGGGCCTCTGGAAACAGACAACTTTCCCAACATTGATGATATGTTAGTATCAGCTTGTATTGGCCTATCAACACTTTCATTTAAATGTGCTTCAGCATTATCATCCGTGTGCGACTCAATTTTCTGAAAGTTGCGATTAATACAACATCAGAACAGGCTCAAATACGAAACATGGTAAGCTATATAGAATCATACCATCAAGTCCACAACCCATATTCCAACACAACTTTGGTTGTACGAGCAACCAAGAAGTTTTTCCTCATGTACATTTAAATCTGCTAATGTCGACCAGCCAACATCAACCGCCTTATGACATATGACAGGTTCCCATGAAACAACCTACAAGCAAAATGATAGCATTCAATTATTTTGTTTCTACCTCATTGCTCGGAGTTTTAAATGACGATATTGACAGGTTAATAAAGCATATACCTTTAAGCTTTCATGTAATCCACAAAAAAGTGATTTACCATCAGTGTTGAATCTCACAGAACGAACTACATTAGCCTGAAAATTAAGAAAGTTTGCGATAAGTAATTGATTATTTCACTTAAACATAGATAACTTTGCCTCAATCAAACATTATCATCCACTTATATACATAAGTCATAGATAATGTGAATAACATAATAGTTTCAGAGACCATACCGGCACAAAGTAATCCCGGAAATTCTGCATGAAACTGAAAAAAGTTAGTTATACCTAGGATTAAAAGGGACAAATAGTGTTCATTAAAACTACTTATAGCTCAAGCACGTAGGTTTCACAAAAAATGGTTGGTAGGTACCATTAGGTTTACCAACTGAAGTTTACAGAAGTGTTTGGATGTACATACCCAAGAAACTTGAACTCAACAGAGGATTTTACACAACAAAAAAAAATCCAAGTTCCGAAAGCTCAATGATAATTCCTTCGCCGACACAAATTTTCAGGTACTATACAACATCTGATCTGAATCATGGCCAGCTTTACCAACTCACGAGTCCAGGTATAAATGCATGAAATCAATGACTAATGCTGATCAATGTGTTCTCTTGACTCCTTGCAGAGGGTCATATTTAGGCAGAATTAACAAAGGGTAAACAAAATTCAGAATGCTTGAACTTAGTTTGAATTAAACTTCATTCAAAGCTATGGTCGAATGGGCCTACTGCTTAACATAAAGTCTTAAAATTCTAGACATATAATTTTGCCAGATGGCTGCATACTGATAGTGAGCTTTGCGAATCATAAATTAGGAGATCTTATACCTCTGGTTCAGAAGAGCCAATCAACTCAAAAGTCTCAAGGTCCCAAAATTTAACAGTCTTATCAGCTGAACCTGCAAGCATTTTTGGAACGAACAGCAAGCATAAGTTATAGAATAAAATGTAAACAAATCCACATTCGATACATTTAAACTATCATAATTTTGGAGGAAAAATGTTATATGGAAACATATATACTCCCTCCGTCCCAAAATAAGTGTCACAAGTTTGTCCAAAAGTGGATGTATCTGACGGAGGGAGTATATATTATTGTACATGCTTTACAGTATAGAATCAACCATCTAACCTGTGGCCAATAAGAACTCGCGAGGGTGAAAATCTAAGCAGTTAACTGGACCTTCATGAAGCCTAAAGTCATGCAAGAGCTTTCCAGCTGTCAAATCCCAGATCTACCAATAAATTCCAAAACAATTAGTGGCCCATGATATATAAGATGTTCTTTCTTCTAATGAGAGCATGTGGTACCATTAAATCTAATATGAAATGTGAGCATATATGACAGCTTAATAGGTTGGGCAAATCAGAAGATTATCCAGCAATTTGTTCTGTGGTGCTGCTTAGTAGGCTGATTATATGTTATCGTGAACATGATCAACACTTTACCTTGACAGAACTATCAGCCCCACCAGAAACAATCCACCGACCATCAGGAGTGAATCTGAGCGCTTCAATCCTTCGTGTATGACCCTGGTATGTGTGAATGCATCTCTTCTTCCGCATATCCCATATTTTCATGTTTGTATCTGAAGACCCAGAGGCAAAAAATTCTCCAAAAGGGTGGAAATCGAGAGAGGCACAATTTGATCTGTGCCCAGTGAAAGTTCGAACAACTGTGACAAGGAAAGCAGGCATAGTTGCAAGATACAATTACAGTTTGTCTGTTTTAGTTCAGCTATAGCAAAGTGCTATCAAAACTGGTTCACACCTTTTGCTTCCTCAATATCCCATATTTTTATTGTTCCGCTTGCTGCTCCAGCACCTATCATAACCTCAGAGGAATCAAAGCTCACTGACTCAACTGGACTTGTAAGACCTGATAAGCTCTGCAAAGCACAGGACACCCACTTGTAAGTACACCAGGACTGCCTAAATGGCTACCAAGCAAAAATGCTATTACACACACATTGATGCAACTCCCCATATAACATTACCAGGATGGCGCTTGGTTTCCCTACAGCCCAAACATTGACCTTCTGATCCTCCCCACCAGTGATCAGGATTCTCGATGCCCGCCTCCCAAACTTGGCACAATTGACATCCGAAGCATGCGCAACAAACTCCTCTGGTTATTGTCAAGGAAACATGATAGACTGTTGCAGAACATAACTCCAACAAGTTAGGTTTCATGTTTACATCGAATTCACTTTTCTTGAGTGTTATTTTGGAATACACATTCCCATTAGGTACAGAAATAACTAAAACACAGAGCCAAATACTAGTGGTGTCATGCTATGAATACAAATTGTTCTGCATTTTATTATCAACATCAAACAAGTAATAACAGCATATTGTGAGTATCAGAAAGTTCATTCCAGTGACTGTACTATCCATGCAATCCTACATGAGCTTAACAAAGTGAAACCTTAAAGTTCTGTATTGAGCTTCCCAACTTTCACATAGTAAGTGTTAGAATTTGCTGCAAAATCAGAAGTTATCAAAGCGACGGTAAATTAAACAGGACAGGAATCAAAGTTCCTAACGATGCATTTCATTTCTTCCACCAATATTTATCAAAAAAAAAATTTCGAGAATGAGTTAAATCAAACCTCACAAATTTAATCCAACTTCAAGCAAAAACTATACTGCTCTAGGTGCAAATTTTTGTAATACTAGCCCTATTATCGCACTAAATTTCAGTCTCTCTTCAACTTACACACCCACACACACAAGAGAAGGGTTGTCTGACGATAAACAACACAATTCCATAATAAATGACATTACTCTGAACATTTTCAATTAGCTCCTCGGATACAACCAATTCAATAAAAAAACTAACAAAAACTAAGAAGACCAGCACGGACGCGGAAGCATGAACAACCCTATATGCAGAAGTAGGTTCCTTAAATCGAATTTGATCGCCGCACAAGAGCCCAATAAAACAAAAACAAAAACCTAACTACACCAATCCAAGCAATTCGGCTAAAAGCACCCCAATTCAAGATTCCCAAACCGATAATAGATGATTCACGGAGCAAGAATTAGGATACGGAGCTTGCACGCGCGCTTGGTGGCCATCCGTGACGGCGGCAGTCATCAAAAGCTTGGGTTTTTCCTCGCTCCGGCGGCGGCGGCGGGCGGCAGAGAGGAGATTTCGAATTTCCTCCCAGTAAATAGCGTCTCTCGGTTACAGACCTGCCTAATTTTATGCTGACAACTGAGAGAGAATTTGGAGAGAGAGGAGATGAGCTGAGCTGGAGACGGAAAAAGAAGAGGAATAGGAAGCTCAGCAGGCAGCAGCAGTGAACGGATTTTTAGCGCTAAATAACCACCGCGTGGTTTAGGGCCTCTAAGATTTAAAGGATTTTTATAGAAATTTCGGAGAAATTTTGGAGGATTGAATTCACGAGGACCTTTTACCAGGGCGGTTGTTTGATTTATAAATTGAATCACATACTAAGGGATTCCTAGCACTATAATTCGTAGGCAAACTAAACCCACTCAAACCTCCCTCTTGTGGGAATCTTTTGTTTTTCTTGTGATGAGGAATAAAACCAACTTGTGTGCCTATGAAATCAAGTAGGATTGGTATGGACATTGCGTAGCAATCATGCGATTTTCTATTCCCGACTTTTAAAATCCTATGAATCATAGAGGGCCTTAGACATATTTCCCTGATTTCAAAAGTTGTGTTTTGTTTTCTAAAAATAAAATACAATACACTATTAGATTCAGATTTTATAAAGTTACACGTGAAAATGTTACTCTTTTTCACTACCACCTCAAGCGATGCACCGTGTATGTCTGTGTTTAACTATACTAGTTGAATTTCGGCGCGTCGGCACGCCGCGCCCTTGGTGGATATTTCTGTGAATATAACCTGTTTTTTTTGTTTGGTTACCTAAAATATTTTGTGAATAGAAATGGTGGTGTTGTTTGTATAATGCATTTATCTTTGCATAAATATTACAACTTATTGAGTTACTGCGAAGACAAACCAATCGTTTTGCTGGTTGAACACGAATTTAAATGTTTTTTTTACAAATCTATTACAGCAAACTAAAAATTGAAAAGGGGAATTTATAATTGTTTTGTAAACTAAAATGTCTTGCATTTATTTTTCTTCTTTTTTGTTCATTATTCCAATGTTGTTTTACTACAAAGCAAAAGAAAAGCAAATTAAAGTTGTTTTGTAAGCTAAAATGTTGTGTAATTATTTTTCTTCATGGTGATCGTTATTCCAACGTTGTTTTACTGCAAAGCAAAAGAAAAGCAAAAAACAGAAGAAAATAAATACAAAGATGGGGTTAAATGGAGGTGAGATGCCATTTCCACAATTTTTTATATTTGATATTCTAGTTCTTGGAATTCTAGTTGTTTAATGATGCATGGAAATGTGTTAGCTGTAAAGATCTTGTTTTTCCGAAAATTTTGGTATATTAGTTTTTTTTTATTATGGTTTTAAAGATATGAATTTTACAATTTTCAGTATTTGTTGTAATTGTTTGAGAGCTGACAGAGGGTCCCACATGTCAGATGTTTTATTAATTTTTGAATTGTTTACGTAAAAAGAATTTTGAAATTTCAAAGTACTCAAATTTGAAATTTGATCTAAAAAGGTCCAACATGGCTGTAATTCAATTTTGGAAATGCCTCCTTTCGAAAAAAATTCAAGTTTGAAAATTATTGGAATTGAAGAAAAGTTTACGTCTTAGAAATGTCCAGATTTGAAAATTTGTTCAAATTGGGAAGGTATTAAGATTTGAATTCTTCTGACGTTTATAAAATGATCAGATTTGAAAGAGTTTTAAAATTCTAAAATGCTCAAATTTGGTAGTTGAATTAAAATGCTCCAATATGGTTGTATTTTTTCCATAAATTTGTCCAAATGATGACCAATTCGAAATATTCAAGCATGTTTGTTTTCTTGTCATAAATAGTTAGGTTTTTTTTTCTGAGCATTTTGATATATTTTTTTTTGAATTTTTTTCCCGAGTATTTTTAGAGAAGTTTCCATTTTCTGTTTTTTTTTGGTAAAAGAAAAGAAAACTGACAGGACGGGCCCACCGCGACGTAAGGATGACGTCAGCAGTGGGCACGGCGGCCACGGCGAGCACGCCGGCGCCGCATCCGTGCGAGGTAGGACGTGGGGCTGGGCGCGATTGACGCGGCTGGACGCGGGGTGGTCGGACGTGGCGGCGCCGCTGCGTCTGGGTCGCCGGAGCGACGCCGGCGGCATCCGAACGCGGCGGGTGGAGCAAGCGCACGGCGCGGACGATTTGACGGAGAGTACGCAGCGGCGGAGCCTTTGGCATCCTTCGATTTGATCGGCGAGCAGCGAAACGGCGGCGCGGCGTGTCGGCGGCGGCGGCGACCCCGGGATCGCGCGCGCGAGAGAGGAAGAGAGAGGGGGAATGGGGGGCAGTTTTTCAGTTAGGTCTATGTGTTTTTTAAAATTTTCAGATAGGTCCATGTACGTTGAGAGTTCTGGGCCGCGAAGCAATTTTTTTCGCTTTGCGAGTCTGTTTTTGCTAAATGTCAGCGTGCACGTTAGCCGGACCGTTAGATACGCGATCTACGGCGCGGAGCCGCGCACACACTGTAGATAGGCGCGTTACTGTAGGTGAACAGTGTCGCGGTGACGTGGGCGTGCTGAGAGGAGGCTGAAAGGCACAGCTTTTATATATAGATAGTATGAATGTTTATGAGCTACCCTGCTATATTTTCGCTTTTGTTTGAGAAGTCTACATTTTGAGTAGTCATGTCATCAAACCATGGCATTTGGTTTATATAATTAGGATATTTTTGGTTTGTCTTTTATGTCCCGAAAATGCCGATATTATCAATGCACCGCCAAATTTAATAACATCTAGCCATATTGAACCATTCCACCAGAAATGGAAGGTTAGTTACACGCTTTGGTCTCCATTTCTCCGACAACAAAACCAACTTCACTTCATTTTTTAAAAGAAACGAGGACCTTGGACCTCTCCTTCCCGTCTACAGTAAAAAGGAAGGCGATTTGTGCTCCACCCGGGCGTTCCACCTCGCCGTCGCCGAATCGGCGGTTCTCTCGGCCTCCGACGGCCGCTCCGGTGGCGAGAGGTCGGGGGAACCCGATTCGCGGTGTGTAGATAGCGTAGGAAGGCTAGGGTTCGAGGCCGGTGGAGTCGGGGAGGTAGTGCGGCGGCCGGTTTGGTGTTTGCAGGTGGAGGTCTTTGTAACATCCCAAAAATATTATCAGTATTATTATTCCAAAAATGAGAGCCAACAAAAACTTTTGTTAAAGTTATATGTGTTGATTGCATTTCATTGCTTGTGTTGATTGTTTGCTAAATAAAAACATGAAGAAAACAAAAGAAACAAAATAAAAAGATCAACAAAAAAAAATCATGTGACAAGTGTCACACAAATTTCTCCAAGTGAGAAATTAATTTTCTTCCAAAATAAAATTCAGTGGAGTGATATTTAATCACTCTCAATTTTATTCCTACACTTTTCCCTCTCCAAATATATTTTCAAAAACCTAAATTTAAAATTCCAAAAACCTTTCTTTATCTTTTTAAATCACAAAGTGTGTGGTGCAACACTTGTCAAATAAATTGCACCACAAACCCACATTTGAATATGCGAAGCAAATTATGGAAATAAATTTCAGAGATTTAAATTTAAGTTTGGTTGGGAATTTCGTCGAACACCTGGTGGGCAGCCACCGTGTTCTTCCCCAAATCAACCAAACCGAAGATCAATCGATCGATTTCGTGGGTTATTTGTCAAATTGAAGCCTCCAGTTGATCTCCCACACCTCACCGGCCTCGGCGCGCTCGAAAAACTAGAGGAAATGGGGTCAAGGGAGGAGAGGAGCTTCGGGGGGGGGGGGGGGGGACAGAGCTCCGGCGGGCACGCGCCATGTCGCGCAAGTGGCCGTGGTGTGGCGACGCCGTGCTAGCCCAACCCCGCGCCCCCTTCTCTCCCTCACCTCGCTGTCCCCTCTCGCAGCCACACCGCAGCCCGCAGAAGCCGTACCCGCCGTGTTTGCGTCGTGCCGTGCGTGCCCGTGCGCCGCCCGAGCACGCACACGGCCGTCCCACTTTCGAGCTTGCTCAGCTCACCGCCATGCCTCCATCCTTGCTCCCTGGCCACCCCGCAGCGTAGCCGCACCCTCCACCGCCCCTAGGGCGAGCGCACGTCGCCCCTGGACCTCCCCTGCGCCGTGTCCACCATACGCCGGCGCGGCGGGCATAAATACCCCACCCCGTGCCCGCACTCTCTCCACACCCCGCACCACTGCCTCACTCTCCCTCACTCCCACTCATCCGTGCACCGCCAGGAGGGCGGAGCCTCCGCAGCAGAGCTGCTGCTGCTCGTGGCCGTGCTCGACCATCCCGAGGTAGGCGACGACCGCTGCGGAGTTGATGCTCTCCCTTTCTCTCCACTGGCCACACCACAATGCTCTCCATGGTCACCGCACTCACCCGCCCCTTGTTTCCCTCTGTTTCGTGCACCAGAGCCTCGCCAGGACGTCGCCGGAGTTGCAGGCCGTGGCCGTGGAAGTTCAGCGGCTCGCCGTCGACGATTCACGCCGCCCCAGGAAGCTCCACTCGCCTAGAAGCCTTCCCCAAGCCTCCGCCGTTCTCCAGCACCTTCTCCGAGCCTTCCCAAGCCCTCTTGGTGAGCTTCCCGTGCACCTCGCCAGAGCTCCGGCGCCGCCGTGGTTATGTCGTAGATGAACGCGTGCTCCGGGAGCCGTTGGATCTAGATCCAACGGTAACTTACCGCTTCGGTTAGGCGTTAGGCTGACGGGCTGACCCCACCCGTCAGCATTTTATTCATTTTTCAGCACACACGGAGTCACTGACTCATGGACCCCACCTGTCATACTTTTCAACATTATCCAGAATAGTTAGGTTTTCTAATTTAAGTTTCTCTGAGAAATCAGTACTGGATCCAACTTTAAAAATCCATAACTCGAGATTTACATGTCCAAATAAGTCAAATCCAAATGTTCTGGAAAGCTTATGAAATTGTTTAACCAACCCAAGTGGATTAATTTCATTTAGATAAATAATAAAATGTATATTAAAAATGCCACACAAGGTTAAAAATCTAAATTTGTTTGTTTCTGATACTCTGTTAAGCCAAATAATTCCAAAACAATTTTGTTAGCTTGGTACTGTGATCTATTAGCTTCCCTAATTTTGGTAGAATTAATTGAGCAGTGATAATTGTTTAGTATAAAGTTGAAGTTTGAACACCCTTCTGAACTAAAACAATTATAGATGGTTATTGGTTAACCCAAATGATTTAGGACCAATTTCATTGGATCACATTTAGTTAGTATTACTTACCCCTAAAATTATTTAATTTTAGGATCAACAGAACTTAATTGGTAGCTAAAACTTGATTATTAAGTTACTGGATTAAAACAATTATGTAGGGAGTTTGGTAACTCCAATTAATCCAAACTAAATTGTGTTGTCTTCTACACATCAGTAGCTTTCTGTAGAATTTTAGTTTGTACTTTTGTGATCAACAGAACTCAAGTTATGCAATTAAACATGAATAACTAGTTTCTGCCATAATTTAGACATAATTAAATAATGGTTAATTCAATTAAAATTGAAACCAAATGGTATTGCTTTGAATGTGCAGTGGCTAATTATGATGTTTGTGATTGATATGTTGTGATGCTTGCTTGAGTAGTTTAGTGATTGTTTGTATTGCTTGTTTGATGTTTAGACGAGAACGTTGCCGGAGTCTACGAGGAGGGGAATACTTCGATCCACAAGAGCAAGACCCCGTGAACTTTGCCGAGCAAGGCAAGCTACTTCACTGAGCTTGCATTTATATACATCTATTTTGTCACTTGAGTTATTCAAAAGTACCAATGATTTTGAAAACCTTTTTACAAGTATATGAAAACTATTTTGCCACCTATGTAGGAAAATAAGATAGTTATATCAAATTATAGGATGGGAAAAATAAATATTGTTTATTCAAAACTCCTTTGAAAATACTTGTGTGGTTATGGAATGCCGAGATGTCAGTGTTGAAGTGGAGAAGTGGAGAATGGTGATGTTTATGAAAAATGCACAATGTGTCCTAGTACTATGACGACCAATCTTACCCTGTGCGACCACATTTACCCACATATGGGAAAGGGCGTAGTCATATAATTTGCTCGTATTAGTATGAGATGCCTCAACAACGAGGATGACCTCGTTCCATGAGGGGATGGTCATGGCGACCTACCCCCTGACCTAGGTCCTGGCATCTGAGGATGGGGGATTGAAGGGTTCGCTCGCCGGGCAGAACTACGAGTCCTCACACTTAGGTTTTCCCGACGGGGAATCTGGACTGAGTGTCGATGGGAAGTTTCGTAGCGGTAGGGTCCTATACTAGCACGAGCAAAGGACAGGCTATGGTCGGTGACTCAACTTCGCATACACCTTGTATGGTGGGACGTGGCTGACACGATGAGTTACCGGATGGATGTGGAAAAGCGTGCTAACTCTGCAGAGTGTAAAACTATTCGAATAGCCGAGTCCTCGGATATGGACAGTTGGGAGGCTGTCCTAAGACCATGTGCAAGTTTTTGAGAAACTATAAGTTTAAAAAGAAACTGAAGTGGAGAAGATGTTACACAACTATACCAACGAGTTGGTATGAGTTTGTTGGGGGCAAATGGACCATGATGGACTATGGTCGGAAAAAGGTGGAGTTTTGGGAGAAACAGATAAAATGGTGATTTCTTTAAAAGATAGTTATAAAACTCTTCTTACCTTTTTCAATAAAGATATAGAGATGTTTTAAATAAATAAAAGTTTGAAATTTAAATAAAACTAGTGCATACTCATGTTGGGGTAGTTTGCGGGTACAATCAAATGTACTCATATTGGTTTCGTCCCTGTCTATTGTCCTAGCCAGACTACGAGGAGGAGCACTACGCCGAGCAGGAGTATGGCGACTTCTACGCGAACTAGGTATCTCCATAAGTCAGCTGCCTGCCGGGTCGTCGTCGTTAGAATATGATGTCTACTATGCCGTAGGTTCCGCTGATATTTTGGTTTGGCCCATGAAGGCACCTATGTAAGACTTGGTCTAAATGACCATTTATGTAAGACTTTTAATTCGGTATTGTAATGGATGTAAACTTTGGTATCCAATTCGGATTATGTGCAACGACAGACTGATCACGGGATCGTTGTGTTAAGCATAATCGGGTATTTCGGACAGCTAGTCCGGGGTCCCCACAGACTTGGTATCAGAGCCATCCTGACTTTAAGAGACCTTAGATTAGCATGGTCGCTAGATAGGAGTTACAAAAAATTAATTTCTACAAATAAAGGAGTGAAGTATTTTCAAAAATTTCTTATCTCCAATCCTCTTACTTATTGATGCATGTAAAATGCATACATGAACTTTGCACTTTAATTGCTTATATTCCAATCATATTTGCATCATATAAGGGTTATATCAATGTTTTATAATGATTTTTGGGAATATTCATTTATTTCCTATTTTTATGGAATTAACCCTGCACAGGCAGAAAACCCCGTTTTCTTATTTTAATGTTTCAGGGACCCAAACGTCAACGAAATCACCTGGAAATTTACGGGCGTCAATATTTGGAAGGAAGAAGACCTGTGGACGAAAGGAAGCGAACAACGGAGGCCCGAGGCCAAACGGGGTGGCCCACGCGGCCAGGTACTGTGGCCGCGTGGGCCCACCCGTTTGGCCTCGTGGCTCCGTTGCCGTCGATCTTCGCTCCACCGACATTGTCTTGACCTAAAAACGCCTATAAAAAAGGTCCCCCGACGTTCTCTGGAAGGAGCGCCGCACAAACACAGAAACACCGAAACGGAGATCAGGAGCTGCAGATTGGAGGGGGAAAACTCCGGCGGGGCGCTGCCGGCGTGGTCTCCATCTTCTCCATCGACTTCTCCACCGTCTCCATGATGAAGAGGGAGTAGTCCACCTCTGGACTATGGGTTTGTGGAAGTAACTTATGTATCTCTCCTCTCTTGAGCTTCACTAATTAGCACCGTATGAGCTGCTGAACATGATTACGGTCACCGTTGTAATACCTTTGTGGTGGATCTTTATGAGTTAATATATGTTTGAGATTGCAATGTTTGTTTCAGTTATGAGTATAGATGCATATTATGTACCCCGTTCTTGTCTACTTGTTTTGATCAAGCATGTTTATGAGAGCGTGTGTGGGGGAACGTGTGCATTAGTTGGAGTAACGGGGGGTGGCTAGTGCAGTGAACGTGAGAGAAAGTTCTGCGATCCACTTTGGTATCTTTACCTTACTTTGTTACCTCACTAGGGATAAACTAAAATACCATGCTACCGGGGATGTGGGCGTGACCATTGCCACTACTCCATGACTAGATCTAGCATGTTCTTATTTTCACTTCATGTCATGATACTTAATGCTATACTCTGAGTTATCTTAATTACTGAGGTGTTATGATTTAGTTCGCATCTTGGTGGAGTATAAGAGAGGTTAATAACCAAAAGATCTCTATGTTAGGACGTGATGCCCATATATCTAAGTAACTTGTTATCAAACCCTGTGTTGCAATCTCATATGTTAACTTTGTGTGTTCCATTGTCTACCACTTTATAAAGAGAGAGTGCATTTGTGAAACCATGAACCCCAGTCCATTTTTAATCATAAGAAACACCTTTCCAACACCATATACCACTTTTCTATTTTCAGCCATCATTAAATCCGAAAATACAAAAATACTTTTCATCTTGCATACATCATTCAAAAACCCAAAAATATCATTTATCATTGCATCCACCATCATTGCATATTTATTTCTTGTTTGCATTGCATAACTATCCTGATATCATTCTTACACCTTGTGCTTGACAACCACAGGTGAGGTTGAGGACCAAAACATCTAACCTTGTTTTGTAGGTAACCAAAAGAAGGATAAGAAGATAAATCTACCACTTCAGATTCCCCGAGAGTTCGATATTAAACCCTCGAGTCACCCCTCGTGGGGAAAACTGTCTTCCACTTACTATACACTCTGCACTTGGAGTCTCAACCTAATCCCGTTTATTTTGCAGGTATCAAGCCTTGCTCTTCGGGATCATCAAGACGTTTTCTGGCGCCGTTGCCGGGGAATCGTAGCTGAGAGATTTATCCAAGGGTGTGCATCATCGCATTCATCTCACAACAAAGTCAACGTCACCAACTTGTGCTAACACCTAAGCTTGGGGAGGTTGCACCTACGTGAGCACCATCTTATCCATCTTTACTTACAAAGCAATTTATTTGTTTTGTTAGTGTCATTGCATATCATATCATATTTATTTCAGTTTTGCATAAAAAATTAAAAATACCAAAAAAAACTTGCTATCATGGTGCTTGGAAACAAACAAGGAGGGAGTTCTCTAGGGAATTCTGTTTCTAGTTTTAAACAATATCATGGAGAAACATTAAAAGATGCTTGGGTAAGAATTAATAGGATGCATTATGAAGATCCTACACCTTGTGAAGATGAAAAGCTAAATCTTTATTTCTATTATGGAATAGATCCTTGGTATCAAAATGCTTTAGATGGGGCTACAGGTGGAAGTTTTGTCTTGTCAACACCACCTTGTGCAGCCATGACACTTAGAAGGATTTTTGGTAGCTTTGTGGGTAGCAAGAAAAAGTTGGAAGACACCACAATAGCACTTGCTTCATCAAAGGATAAATTTGAAACTAAGTTAGAAAAGCTACCTAGTAAGGAAGATTTTGAACAACTAGTTTCTTATTCTGAAAACATTATTCCAAAGATAAACAATGAATTGGTTAATGTCATGCATAAGTTGAGAATTTGTGAGAAAGAATTTCTGGAAAAAGATGTTTACCTGAACAATATTGAGGAAAAATTGGTTCGAGTTAGTGATTCATTGAGAAAAGATTCATCTCTTAAACATGTGAAAGAGGTTCCTGCTAGCAACAAGTTGGGTTAAAAAGGAAAAGAAAGTTGAGGAAGTTAAAATGCTTAATGAAGTCAAGGATCCTTTGCTTGACTTAGAAAATTGTAGCTTGCATGAATTAATATCTATCTTACAAAAATTTGCAAGTGATCCTTCCATCAACACTAACCAAGCAGGTTTTGGTTCTTATATTGCTAATCATGTCTTGAAAGAAAAGATTGCTAGGTACAACCAAGAGGCTATGATACCACCTAAGCTTGGGGATATGTGGATACCTAAGGTACTAGTAACTATTGGAAAAGAGACACACCATGCCATACTTGATCTAGGATCTAGTGTCTCTGTTTTATCTAAAGAACTATATGAAGTGCTTGAATTGAAAAATCTTGAAAAATGCTCTATTGAACTAGCACTTGCTGATGACTCTATTAAACATGCTTTGGGAAAAGTAAGTGATGTTATGGTAGAGTTACATATGACTTTTGTGCCTGTGGATTTTCTAATCATGGATATGGGGAATAAAACCTCTAGTCCTATTATTCTTGGAAGACCTTTTCTTCGTACCACAGGTGCTATCATTGATTCAAAGAAGGGAATGTAAAGTTTCAGTTTCCACACAAGAAGTGCATGGAACACTTTCCAAGGAAGAGGGAACCACCAAAGTTCAAGCTCCCTCATGAGCTTCGTCCACAATAAAACAACAAGTAAGAAGCCTAGCTATATGGCTATAAAGAAAGCGCTTTGCGGGAGGCAACCCGGTTATTTTTGTGTGTGATTTTTCTTTGTGTCCTCTTGCTGTAACAAGAGATTTTGTGTCTAGTTAGGTTCTGGAGTTTTTAATAAAGTGCCAAGTTTTACCCTTTTTGGTTTGAAAAAGTTGCTTATAGCGTTCGGAGATTTTATTCCTGCACGAAGTCAGTGCACGGTATGATTTTTAATTCTTATTCTGTAACTCCGAATGAGCTCATATTTGAACTGTAGTTGCAACTTTTCATCCTCTGTATGCATGAATTTTTCGGAATTTTTCGAGAAAGTTTGGTAGGGTAGAAAAATACGTTTTGCTGCTGCTGTTTTTCTGGACAGATTCTGTCCCATTTTGTTTGATGCATGCTTTGAGCTTTTAAGTTGAATCTTTTTGATCCAATTGAGTTTATGAGTAGGCATACAACATTATACACTTTCTGGACATTCATATGAATTTTTGTTCAAGGATTATATGCAGCAAGGAACCTATTTGTTTATCACTATTAATGCACCCCACAGAAAAGAGATGGGAGAAACGGTGTTTTGAAGTTTTTTCACAGGGATTGGAGGAGATGCACCAAGAGCTATCCAAGGATGGTGAAGACCATAAGCTTGGGGATGTGAAGACAACCCCGCTGGACCTACACACTCTCGGTTTGCACACGTCCAACTTCTGTTTTTCGATCGAAACACTTTATCGCATAAACTTGGAGCGTCGTTTTTTGTTTTTGTTTGAGTCTTGAGAGACCACCACACTATCAATTATATATGAGAGAGCTACTGGAAATATGGGTTGAAATATGTTGGATGCTTTTATAAGATTGGGAAAAGGGATGTTTGACTTGATTTTTAATGATACATATAGTTGCATGATTCATGAGCTTGTTTATGAGTAATAGTTTGCAAATTCTTTTTGTAGAGCTATCACTTATTCATGTTTTGGTGCTGATTGTTATTTCACTTGGTTTAACATGGATTAGTTAGTTCTATGGACACTCATGCATGCATCTAGATGGTCAACTTTCTCCCTTTTGCTAGCCCAAAAACTCCAACAAGCAAAAACTTGTTTCCAACACCTTCAACCAAAGTTATTCCAGTGAGTCCACCATATCTACCTATTGGCTTTATGCTATTCCGAGTATGTTTAACATGTTGTTTGTGTTATCTTACCTCTGAATGAAAATGTTTATGTTATTGATTGCAATGGAAAAAATTGGTTATATAGCTCTCACGAACTTGATGCACAATGTTCTTTTATTTGCATAATAAAACTTGACCCATTGTGATTAAGATTATGATGTTTGTGGCTTGATGAATGTTTTGGGTTGGAAGTTAGCCCATATGTGCTGTCACATGGCAAGCTTTCAACACGCTCTTCATCTCATTTAGTTGATATCATGTGCTTTTGTCTATGGATGCTTATCATGTTGAAATAAATGTGGAAATAGAGTGAGTTTAAATGAGTTTGTGTAAATGGTTAGAGAGACGCCTGGGCCGCTAATCTAAGCCATGCATCATTCATGGTGGAAATTTACTTACATACTATGGTGAACCTTCTGTGATACACCTTGCAATAAAAAACTATTCCAAATGGTAAATAAAAAGGGTGTTGAGATTGTTCATTTTGTTTGTTTGTCTTGTCATTTTGATATGGGCTTGTTCCATATCTTGGGACAAGAGGTACCCCAGTTGACGCTCTTGATGATACTATTATGCTTACAATGATATTTAATTGAACTTGCTTTGTTTCCCAAGTTGAGTAACACATGGTGTAAGTACTTGTATTCAAGGGGCATGAGACATTCAACCCATTCTTTATCAAGCACACTACTCATATTTGCTTTCACTTTAACCTTAATCATTCAAGATGCTATGATAGGGGCAATGAGAGCTTGACACCAATGAATACCTTATTGCAATCATTAACTTAAGTAGAAGAGTTTGGAAGTTGGATGAAACTTATGCATGCTTTACCTCTACTCACATATACATCTTTCCAAAGTGTACACCTATCATATTCAGATTTTCATCTACACTCTATGACCATTGTAGGATGTTCTACTTATCATTATGCATACATGTGTTCCATATTACTTGCTACCATGTTACACTTTGTGAACTATCAATGAACATCCTTGTCTTGAATACTTGATATCACTTCATAAACTATTTGCATATTGCTACTCCTTTGAAGAATGAATCATTTGACTATATGTAGCAATAGTAATCATCTTTGATATCATTGTTAAGTATTAAATTGCAAAGTCCATGTTAGTTTTATCATCTTCATACTCGAGGACGAGCATGGATTAAGCTTGGGGATGTTGATGCATGTAAAATGCATACATGAACTTTGCACTTTAATTGCTTATATTCCAATCATATTTGCATCATATAAGGGTTATATCAATGTTTTATAATGATTTTGGGAATATTCATTTATTTCCTATTTTTATGGAATTAACCCTGCACAGGCAGAAAACCCGTTTTCTTATTTTAATGTTTCAGGGACCCAAACGTCAACGAAATCACCTGGAAATTTACGGGCGTCAATATTTGGAAGGAAGAAGACCTGTGGGCGAAGGAAGCGAACAACGGAGGCCCGAGGCCAAACGGGGTGGCCCACGCGGCCAGGTACTGTGGCCGCGTGGGCCCACCCGTTTGGCCCTCGTGGCTCCGTTGCCGTCGATCTTCGCTCCACCGACATTGTCTTGACCTAAAAACGCCTATAAAAAAGGTCCCCCGACGTTCTCTGGAAGGAGCGCCGCACAAACACAGAAACACCGAAACGGAGATCAGGAGCTGCAGATTGGAGGGGGAAAACTCCGGCGGGGCGCTGCCGGCGTGGTCTCCATCTTCTCCATCGACTTCTCCACCGTCTCCATGATGAAGAGGGAGTAGTCCACCTCTGGACTATGGGTTTGTGGAAGTAACTTATGTATCTCTCCTCTCTTGAGCTTCACTAATTAGCACCGTATGAGCTGCTGAACATGATTACGGTCACCGTTGTAATACCTTTGTGGTGGATCTTTATGAGTTAATATATGTTTGAGATTGCAATGTTTGTTTCAGTTATGAGCTACGCGGCACCGATACGGATACGTGTATCGGTATCGGGCCGATACGGATACGGAAATACGACATTTTGAAAATGCGCCAATACGAGGATACGTTTTGATATTTTTGTAAATCAATAAATAAATAAATTTAGTAGCTATAAACTACAGAAGAATAGCAGATTACCTTGTTTTGAAGCATCCAAACTCCAAAACTGGTTCATGTGAAATTGTGAATGAATGTGATGAACTCATGCTCTGCTCTCCAAGACTCCAACTCCAACTCGGCAACTCTCCAAGTCCAACTCCAATTTCCAAAGACAAAAAACAGAGAGAGAATGTTAGCCACACTAGAACATTGAACAGCACCTTAGAAAGTTAGAACTTACAAGACAATTTAAACTAGCAAGCAGCTAGCAAATCAACAAGCCAACAACCCAGCAGCAAACTAACATACATAAGTTCAAATATTACCTTGTTCAATAGTGGAGCCGACGAGGCGACGAGCTGCTGCTGCTGGCTTCCTGCCCGGCGCCGGCTGCTTGCTGCTTGGCTGCTTGCTGCAGTCGCTAGTCGAGCTGCTGCATCCTGCTTCCCGCCGGCGAGGTGGCGAGCTGCTGCTCCCTGGCTCCAAGCTAGCTTCCAAGTTCTCGTCCATATTACAGATCAACAAAGTGGCAGTACGAATTTAGAACATATTACAAAGAGAGGGAGAGGGAGCTGCAATTAGAGGGAGAGGGAGCTGCAGTTAGAGAGGGAAGAGAGGGAGAGACAGAGAGGGAGAGGGAGCTGCAATTAGAGAGGGAAAGAGAGGGAGAGGGAGAGGGACAGGAGAGGAGGAAGGAGACATTACCTGCTAGTTGACTGTGGAGTGTGGAGAGGAGGAACCGAGGAAGGTGGCCGGTCGCCGCCGCCGGCTGGCTGCAGATCTGGCGGCGCCGCCCAAGACCAAGAGGGAGGCGGCTGCTTCGTCTCGTTGGGGACAGGGAAGGGGCGGGTGTGAGGAAGTGATACGAGGGGTTGCATCGGGTAGGGTTAGGCACATATGGGCTGTGCCGTATCCGATCTGTGTCTAAAACGTATCGAACAGGTATCCGATTTAATCAACAATTGTTTTAATTCATTAATCCGGCCGATACGTCTAGAACCGTATCGATACAGTATCGGAGCAGTATCCGTATCGGATACTGTATCCGACACGGACACGAGACCTCAGCACCGTATCCGTGCTCCGTAGGTTATGAGTATAGATGCATATTATGTACCCCGTTCTTGTCTACTTGTTTTGATCAAGCATGTTTATGAGAGCGTGTGTGGGGGAACGTGTGCATTAGTTGGAGTAACGGGGGGTGGCTAGTGCAGTGAACGTGAGAGAAAGTTCTGCGATCCACTTTGGTATCTTTACCTTACTTTGTTACCTCACTAGGGATAAACTAAAATACCATGCTACCGGGGATGTAGGCGTGACCATTGCCACTACTCCATGACTAGATCTAGCATGTTCTTATTTTCACTTCATGTCATGATACTTAATGCTATACTCTGAGTTATCTTAATTACTGAGGTGTTATGATTTAGTTCGCATCTTGGTGGAGTATAAGAGAGGTTAATAACCAAAAGATCTCTATGTTAGGACGTGATGCCCATATATCTAAGTAACTTGTTATCAAACCCTGTGTTGCAATCTCATATGTTAACTTTGTGTGTTCCATTGTCTACCACTTTATAAAGAGAGAGTGCATTTGTGAAACTATGAACCCCAGTCCATTTTTAATCATAAGAAACACCTTTCCAACACCATATACCACTTTTCTATTTTCAGCCATCATTAAATCCGAAAATACAAAAATATTTTTCATCTTGCATACATCATTCAAAAACCCAAAAATATCATTTATCATTGCATCCACCATCATTGCATATTTATTTCTTGTTTGCATTTCATAACTATCCTGATATCATTCTTACACCTTGTGCTTGACAACCACATGTGAGGTTGAGGACCAAAACATCTAACCTTATTTTGTAGGTAACCAAAAGAAGGATAAGAAGATAAATCTACCACTCCAGATTCCCCGAGAGTTCGATATTAAACCCTCGAGTCACCCTCGTGGGGAAAACTGTCTTCCACTTACTATACACTCTGCACTTGGAGTCTCAACCTAATCCCGTTTATTTTTGCAGGTATCAAAGCCTTGCTCTTCGGGACCATCACTTATACAAAAAAAATTACTCTCATTAAATACTACATTTTTCTTTGTATCTTTAAAAAATTTGCACACTTGTCATCCCATTAAGCTTAAAATTTTGCTCACATATTGCCATACTACATTTAAAATTTTGATACACTTGTCATCTCACTAACTTAAAATTTTGCTCAAAATTGTAGATGGCGATCCATTGGACCGAGTTCGTTCAGCTTGAGAGTGACTACTCCCTCTCAAGAAAGACTTGTTCGAGTTGAGCAAGCTGTTAGGTCGCCCCGCTCCAGAGTTTAGGGGAGCCCAGGTGGACACTCTCGGCAACGGGAACCTGTGTTGGTTGGTCGAGTCGTCAGTTCGGGGAACATCAAGTCTCCCGGATCTAGGACGCTGATCTTCACCACTATGGACGTCCACTGGGACGACGGACTGTGTCGTGCCATGCAGAGGATGCTAGCCCGACTTTGTGAGGAGCACAAGGCGGAGTTAGTGAACTCCCGTTTCCGGTTCTACGGGAGGCGCACCGATGATGGACACCCTATCCGATCCCCGCTACACCCGACGTTCGGAGAGTACATCCTGGACATGGAGATTATGCTCTTCCGTACCCAGGAGGATCTGATGTGTGCTAGACTCCGTTCTCGCTTTGAGCGCATCTCGCTCGCAGAGAGTCGCGAGAGTGAGGCGCAGCTGAAGAAGGAGAAGGTCGCTCTTCTCAAGAAGAGGACCCAGCTGAGGAGGACCATCGTGAAGCTCCGCAAGAAGGTGGCGGAGCAGGACGAGCTGATCGAGGATCTAGAGCACCATACCGACAAGATGGAGGAGGAGGGCGAGGATCTCCGCAAGGAGAACAGCGCTTTCCTCAGTGACGATGACGACTTCCTGGAGGAGATGGACTATGAGGAGGAGGATGACGAGGAGGAGTTAGTTGACGAGGAGGAGGAGCCACTCGAGGCAGTACTCGAGGACGAGGAGGAGGACCCGGAGGAACCACCTTACCAGTCCGACGCTGACGCAGCAGAGCCTGAGGTTCCACCTCAGTAGTCGAGTGACTTGAGTACTACCGCAGGATTAGGTTGACCCCCTATCGCTAGTCGAGTCAAAGTAGTGGTTCTTTTGGAAACCATGTGTTATGTATCTTAGATATAGGGCAATGTTGTAAGCTTGATGTTGTTGTGGACTCCTTGATGCGATGTTTGTGTTATATAAGTGTGTTGCCTTGTTTAATCTATGAAAAATATTTTTCCACATAATCCTTAAATTAATCTACCACTTCGCAAACTCATCTTTTCCCTTAGTCGAACCTTTTTGCCTTGCCTCTTATACCCGGTGTGCTTCAGGATGGCGAACACCCGTCGCACCAACGCGGAAGGAGGAGCACCACCACCACCGGACCCAACCCCCGCCCAACTTCTCGCGCTTATCATGGAGGAACGCCAAAACGCCCGGGAAGAGCGCCAAGCTCATCTCGCTGCCGCCCATCTCAACCAAAACAACAACAATAACAACAACAACAACAACAATAATGGTGGCAATGGCAATGGCGATGGAAACCAGCGATCCACCTTAGGCGATTTCCAGAAGACCAACCCACCCACCTATTCCAAGGGACTTCACCCACTAGAAGCCGATGATTGGCTTCGCACCATTGACAACAATCTGGAAGTTGCTGCTGTAGGAGAAAATGAGAAAGTGCTGTATGCGACCCACTATCTTGCTGGACCTGCACGAGCTTGGTGGGAAACTACTAAGGCTCTCCAGCAAGCTGGCCATGTTATCAACTGGGTTGAGTTCCAAGAGAAGTTCTGCAAGAAGCACATTCCCGGCGGACTCATTGATAGGAAGAAGGATGAATTCCGCAAGCTGAGGCAGGGAAGTAGAGATGTGGTCGGTTATCTTGATGAGTTTACCGACTTATCTCGGTATGCTCCTGATGACACCGACACTGAGAAGAAGAAGATGGAGCGTTTCATGAGTGGACTTCATGATGAACTGCAGTGTGCTTTGGTTATCCATGACTTCTATGATCTGCAGTCACTTGTGGACAAAGCCATCCAGCTGGAGACCAAGTGCAAGTCCATGTTTGAAGGTCATAAGAGGAGGATGAATGCTCAGGAAGGTTCGAGCAGCCAGAAGCCTCGTATCTTTCAGCAAAACCCCAAGCCTGCCTATCGACCACCACAAGCCCCACGCCCCACCGTTCCAAACCGCCCAAACAACTTCAACCGTCCCAATGGCAACAACCGTCCCGGAGGGAACTTCAACAACTTTAATCCCAGTGCCAATGTTGTCTGCTTTGAATGCGGCACCAAAGGTCACTACTCCAGAGAATGCCCCAATCCCAAGAGGAATGTTCAGCGCCCCAATGCCCCGGCCCCGAACAATGGTCAAGGCCGCAATGGAAATGGTAATGGCAAGAATGCCGCACCCCGCGGAAATGCTGCTGTTGTTCTTGCTCTTAAGACGTGGCGTCCCTATCTTGCGGGACATCGCTGTGAGATCTATACAGATCATAAGAGCTTGAAGTATATTTTCACCCAGAAGGAGTTGAACCTGCGACAGAGGAGATGGATGGAATTAATCAAGGATTATGATATTGGAATCCACTATCACCCCGGAAAGGCTAATGTAGTTGCCGATGCCCTTAGTCGCAAACCCTGCACCCTGAATACCTTGATCCAAGCCGAACAACCAGCCTTGTTTAAGGAGTTTGAAGATTTTGGACTAGAACTTGTTAGCCACGGATATCTCGCCAATTTAGAGTTAGCCCCAACCTTGATGGATCAAATCAAAGAAGCCTAAAAAGATCATGAAAGTATTGAAGGAATTAAGAAGAAGATTTCTCTCGGCAAAGCACCCGGTTTTACCGAAGATGCTGAAGGAGTGCTGAGATTCAATGACCGTATCTGTGTGCCCAATGTCATGGAACTTAAACAGTTAATCCTGAAGGAAGCCCATGAGACCCCTTATTCAATCCACCCCGGCGGAACCAAAATGTACCAAGACCTTCGAGGAAGATTTTGGTGGCATGGAATGAAGCGAGAGATTGGTTCTTTCGTAGCCAAATGTGATATCTGTCAGCGAGTCAAGGCTGAACATCAGCGACCCGCTGGATTGCTTCAACCTTTGAAAATTCCTGAGTGGAAGTGGGATGAAATTGGAATGGATTTTATTACTGGACTTCCAAGATCTAACCGAGGCCATGATTCAATCTGGGTCATCGTTGATCGACTGACCAAGGTTGCCCATTTTATTCCGGTCAAGACCACTCACAATGGAGCCCAGTTAGCAGACCTGTATATGTCCAGAATAGTAAGCCTGCACGGCGTGCCTAAGAAGATTGTATCTGATAGAGGCACGCAATTCACCTCAAGATTCTGGAAAGCCCTTCATGAAGCCCTCGGAACCAAGCTAGCATTTAGCACAACTTATCATCCCCAGACCGATGGCCAAACTGAGCGAGTGAACCAGATATTGGAGGACATGCTTCGCGCATGTGTTCTATCCTATGGTTCCAAGTGGGAAGATTGTCTTCCGTTTGCAGAGTTCTCATACAACAATAGTTATCAGTCTAGTCTGCAAATGGCCCCTTTGAAGCCCTTTACGGCAAGAAGTGTCGTACGCCCCTGAATTGGTCCGATACCGGAGAAGGCAAATTGTTTGGACCAGATACCCTCCGTGAAGTTGAAGAGCAAGTTTAGCTTATTCGTGAACGCCTCAAAACTGCCCAATCCCGTCAGAAGAGTTACGCTGACACCAAGCGCCGTGACCTCACCTTCAACGTCGGAGATTATGTTTATCTCCGAGTGACGCCCCTTAAAGGAATGCAGCGTTTCTATGTCAAAGGAAAATTAGCGCCAAGATATATTGGACCCTTCAAGATCATCGCTCGTCGAGGAGAAGTATCCTATCAACTGGAGTTGCCCCCGGAGTTAGGAGATTATCACGATGTCTTCCACATTTCCTTGCTCCGGAAGTGTCTCGAAGTTCCAGACCAGCCTGATGTTTTCAAAAACATCGATCACCTCTCCATCGACCTGAACCAAGACCTGACTTATCGTGAGAGACCTGTCAAGATTCTTGATGAGGATGTTCGTATTACCCGAAAACGCGCAATCAAGTTCTACAAAGTCCAGTGGACTAACCACTCTGAGGAAGAAGCAACTTGGGAACGCGAAGATTATCTTAGAAGCAAATTCCCAAACCTCTTTAGTACCTAAGCCTAGCAAATCTCGGGACGAGATTTATTTTAAGGGGGGAAGGATTGTAACATCCCAAAAATATTATCAGTATTATTATTCCAAAAATGAGAGCCAACAAAAACTTTTGTTAAAGTTATATGTGTTGATTGCATTTCATTGCTTGTGTTGATTGTTTGCTAAATAAAAAACATGAAGAAAAGAAAAGAAACAAAATAAAAAGATCAACACAAAAAAAAAAATCATGTGACAAGTGTCACACAAATTTCTCCAAGTGAGAAATTAATTTTCTTCCAAAATAAAATTCAGTGGAGTGATATTTAATCACTCTCAATTTTATTCCTACACTTTTCCCTCTCCAAATATATTTTCAAAAACCTAAATTTAAAATTCCAAAAACCTTTCTTTATCTTTTTAAATCACAAAGTGTGTGGTGCAACACTTGTCAAATAAATTGCACCACAAACCCACATTTGAATATGCGAAGCAAATTATGGAAATAAATTTCAGAGATTTAAATTTAAGTTTGGTTGGGGAATTTCGTCGAACACCTGGTGGGCAGCCACCGTGTTCTTCCCCAAATCAACCAAACCGAAGATCAATCGATCGATTTCGTGGGTTATTTGTCAAATTGAAGCCTCCAGTTGATCTCCCACACCTCACCGGCCTCGCCGCGCTCGAAAAACCAGAGGAAATGGGGTCAAGGGAGGAGAGGAGCTTCGGGGGGGGGGGGACAGAGCTCCGGCGGGCACGCGCCATGTCGCGCAAGTGGCCGTGGCGTGGCGACGCCGCGCTAGCCCAACCCCGTGCCCCCCTCTCTCCCTCACCTCGCTGTCCCCTCTCGCAGCCACACCGCAGCCCGCAGAAGCCCGTACCCGCCGTGTTTGCGTCGTTCCGTGCGTGCCCGTGCGCCGCCCGAGCACGCACACGGCCGTCCCACTTTCGAGCTTGCTCAGCTCACCGCCACGCCTCCATCCTTGCTCCCTGGCCACCCCGCAGCGTAGCCGCACCCTCCACCGCCCCTAGGGCGAGCGCACGTCGCCCCTGGACCTCCCCTGCGCCGTGTCCACCATACGCCGGCGCGGCGGGCATAAATACCCCACCCCTTGCCCGCACTCTCTCCACACCCCGCACCACTGCCTCACTCTCCCTCACTCCCCACTCATCCGTGCACCGCCAGGAGGGCGGAGCCTCCGCAGCAGAGCTGCTGCTGCTCGTGGTTGTGCTCGACCATCCCGAGGTAGGCGACGACCGCAGCGGAGTTGATGCTCTCCCTTTCTCTCCACTGGCCACACCACAATGCTCTTCATGGTCACCGCACTCACCCGCCCCTTGTTTCCCTCTGTTTCGTGCACCAGAGCCTCGCCAGGACGTCGCCGGAGTTGCAGGCCGTGGCCGTGGAAGTTCAGCGGCTCGCCGTCGACGATTCACACCGCCCCAGCAAGCTCCACTCGCCTAGAAGCCTTCCCCAAGCCTCCGCCGTTCTCCAGCACCTTCTCCGAGCCTTCCCAAGCCCTCTAGGTGAGCTTCCCGTGCACCTCGCCGTCGCTGAGCTCCGGCGCCGCCGTGGTTATGTCGTAGTCTCGTAGATCCAACGGTAACTTACCGCTTCGGTTAGGCGTTAGGCTGACGGGCTGACCCCACCCGTCAGCGTTTTATTCATTTTTCAGCACACACGGAGTCACTGACTCGTGGACCCCACCTATCATACTTTTCAACATTATCCAGAACAGTTAGGTTTTCTAATTTAAGTTTCTCTGAGAAATCAGTACTGGATCCAACTTTAAAAATCCATAACTCGAGATTTACAAGTCCAAATAAGTCAAATCCAAATGTTCTGGAAAGCTTATGAAATTGTTTAACCAACCCAAGTGGATTCATTTCATTTAGATAAATAATAAAAATGTATTATTAAAAATGCCACAGAAGGTTTAAAATCTAAACTTGTTTGTTTCTGATACTCTGTTAAGCCAAATAATTCCAAACCAATTTTTTTAGCTTGGTACTGTGATCTATTAGCTTCCCTAATTTTGGTAGAATTAATTGAGCAGTGATAATTGTTTAGTATAAAGTTGAAGTTTGAACACCCTTCTGAACTAAAACAATTATAGATGGTTATTGGTTAACCCAAATGATTTAGGACCAATTTCATTGGATCACATTTAGTTAGTATTACTTACCCCTAAAAGGATTTAATTTTAGGATCAACAGAACTTAATTGGTAGCTAAAACTTGATTATTAAGTTACTGGATTAAAACAATTATGTAGGGAGTTTGGTAACTCCAATTAATCCAGACTAAATTGTGTTGTCTTCTACACATCAGTAGCTTTCTGTAGAATTTTAGTTTGTACTTTTGTGATCAACAGAACTCAAGTTATGCAATTAAACATGAATAACTAGTTTCTGCCATAGTTTAGACATAATTAAATAATGGTTAATTCAATTAAAATTGAAACCAAATGGTATTGCTTTGAATGTGCAGTGGCTAATTATGATGTTTGTGATTGATATGTTGTGATGCTTGCTTGAGTAGTTTAGTGATTGTTTGTATTGCTTGTTTGACGTTTAGACGAGAACGTTGCCGGAGTCTACGAGGAGGGGGAATACTTCGATCCACAAGAGCAAGACGCCGTGAACTTTGCCGAGCAAGGCAAGCTACTTCACTGAGCTTGCATTTATATACATCTATTTTGTCACTTGAGTTATTCAAAAGTACCAATGATTTTGAAAACCTTTTTACAAGTATATGAAAACTATTTTGCCACCTATGTAGGAAAATAAGATAGTTATATCAAATTATAGGATGGGAAAAATAAATATTGTTTATTCAAAATTCCTTTGAAAATACTTGTGTGGTTATGGAATGCCGAGATGTCGGTGTTGAAGTGGAGAAGTGGAGAATGGTGATGTTTATGAAAAATGCACAATGTGTCCTAGTACTATGACGACCAATCTTACCCTGTGCGACCACATTTACCTACATATGGGAAAGGACGTAGTCATATAATTTGCTCGTATTAGTATGAGATGCCTCAACAACGAGGATGACCTCGTTCCATGAGGGGATGGTCATGGCGACCTACCCCCTGACCTGGGTCCTGGCATCTGAGGATGGGGGATTGAAGGGTTCGCTCGCCGGGCAGAACTACGAGTCCTCACACTTAGGTTTCCCGACGGGGAATCTGGACTGAGTGTCGATGGGAAGTTTCGTAGCGGTAGGGTCCTATACTAGCACGAGCAAAGGACAGGCTATGGTCGGTGACTCAACTTCGCATACACCTTGTATGGCGGGACGTGGCTGACACGATGAGTTACCGGATGGATGTGGGAAAAGCGTGCTAACTCTGCAGAGTGTAAAACTATTCGAATAGCCGAGTCCTCGGATATGGACAGTTGGGAGGCTGTCCTAAAACCATGTGCAAGTTTTTGAGAAAATATAAGTTTAAAAAGAAACTGAAGTGGAGAAGATGTTACACAACTATACCAACGAGTTGGTATGAGTTTGTTGGGGGCAAATGGACCATGATGGACTATGGTCGGAAAAAGGAGGAGTTTTGGGAGAAACAGATAAAATGGTGATTTCTTTAAAAGATAGTTATAAAACTCTTCTTACCTTTTTCAATAAAGATATAGAGATGTTTTAAATAAATAAAAGTTTGAAATTTAAATAAAACTAGTGCATACTCATGTTGGGGTAGTTTGCGAGTACAATCAAATGTACTCATATTGGTTTCGTCCCTGGCTATTGTCCTAACCAGACTACGAGGAGGAGCACTACGCCGAGCAGGAGTATGGCGACTTCTACGCGAACTAGGGATCTCCATAAGTCAGCTGCCTGTCGGGTCGTCGTCGTTAGAATATGATGTCTACTACGCCGTAGCTTCCGCTGATATTTTGGTTTGGCCCATGAAGGCACCTATGTAAGACTTGGTCTAAATGACCATTTATGTAAGACTTTTAATTCGGTATTGTAATGGATGTAAACTTTGGTATCCAATTCGGGTTATGTGCAACGACAGACTGATCACGGGATCGTTGTGTTAAGCATAATCGGGTATTTCGGACAGCTAGTCCGGGGTCCCCACAGTCTTCCCCTCCGACGGCGTGGTTCCTGGGAGCTTCGTCGTCGACCTTCTGCCTACTTCACGCTCGCACCTCTGCGGAGGTGCCGTGGGCGAATTCCCCGCGCTGGCGTCCGTGGGACGGTGGAGCCAGCAGATCCAGATCTTGTGGAAGAAGGTGCGGTTCATCGGAGCGACGACGACGACAATCTCCGGTGTAGGTCTTCCGGGACCGGTGCTCGGCGACTTCCCGTTCGCGTGGGGACTGCCTCCGCTCCAAGGCGTCATGGGAGGCAGCTGCGACGGCGCGCCACCGACAGCTCCGGCGTGTCGCCGCCGTGGTCAACTTGCAGAAGGGCTTTGCTGTATTTTTGTTTTCTTGAGGGACCTTTCTGTAATGTTTCTGATGTAATGGCATCTTCTTTCAATCGCAAAAAAAAACTTCACTTCATTTTTGGGTCGCGAATAACAAGTACAACACGTAATTTTAGGACTTCAAAATATCGGTGACAGGCTTGACTTGGCATGATTGGACGATTAATTACCAAAGTTCACACAGTATTTGTTTTTGGGTTAGGGATGAAAGCATTAGAGGTTTGATGTGACTTTTCTATCTAGTTATTCATACATCCTTGTATTTACTTGCATCTATACTAATTGGAAATTTCAAACTTCGACATTTCTTTAACAAGACACACATGCGCTAGATTGCTTTTTGGAAGGGTGCACAATGAACATTGATGCCTCTTTGTTGAATCATATGTAGTCAGCGCCTTCGGAGTCGTTCTAAATTGTTGGGACAAAATGTTATTGACATTTTGAGGATACTTAGCGGCATTTCATATACTTGTGATAAAGCGGTTATGCAAAAATGACAAAATGTTATTGACATTTTGTTGGGAAGATGTTGTTAATAAGAGATTGCACGGAGAAATGGGTAAAACAATATTCCATCCAAGATTTAGTAACTGATACACTATCACACTGGTTAAATTTCATCTTATCATGATAGAAATGAATAGAACAAAATAATTTTTAGAACAAAATAAAGATACCTATTGTCATTTTCAAAATTTGAACTACGCTATTCGTTTGCTTCATGATATTGGAGAGCAATTTGCCGGTTCTTGAGTGGATCAATAAGCCGACTATCATGTAAAACCAAAGACATGTGACAGCGATCGGATCATATGTTCGTTGAGATGAAGGCAAACCTAGCATTTGATAGGCGACAAAAAATGAATTGACTCATTTGGTAAGAGAAATGCTCACTTCGTCGTTTAGCGATCACTATCTCAGTCTTGTATAAAATATTTTATGAAATACTGCAACATTGTTGAATTTTTTTCATCCCATTGTTGAAAGTGAATAATTTCTTTGACATGGTTGTAGAAAGTGAATAAGGCTATTATTTTTCTTCATATTTTTTTCTAATCCGGAAACTTTTAAAAATATGATTTTCTTTGGTCTCGATATGGACCTACTTGGCTTTCACTTGCCAATTCTTTTTCCAGAAAGAAAAACTCAAGTATCCGCTCGCTGCAGTATCGAGAAGTCTCGTCTCTGCCCCCTGTGGCGTCTTCGACCTTGTGTCGCCCCTCCTTGTCCCCTCCTCCAGATCTCCCTGCCGGCCTCTCTTCTGCTCGTTGCCGGCGGCCATGGTGGCCGGCGACGGGTTGGAGGGTGGTCTGGCTTCTAGTAGTTGTAGGTTTCTTCTTCTCTAGCTTCTTCTTTCTTCTAGCTTGTGCTTCGGCGACTCGCAGCGACGCCGGAGTTGGCCCCCTTCCCCTCTGCAGCTCGGATCCATGGCGGATCTGCTGCGGGGCTGAAGATGGTCGAAGTTTTTTCAATAAAATCGTATGCCGTATCTTCTACTCTGCAGATCAAGGGACGAGGTGGTGTCTTCTTCCTCTGGCCGGCCGTGGCGGCGAGGAGAGGAGATGGTGCTTCTGCTCTTCCTCGAGATTGACGGAGTGGATTTCTGGCCCTTGGGCATCGGAGGCCTGCTGGATCGGGCGCCGGAGCTCGGCTTCGCTGTGCAGCCAAGTGGTTCGTCCCCGGTTGTGCTGTGACTGCCGGCGTCAGAGATCGTCCGCTGGAAGGGAGAGTTCGAGCGATTCACTGGGCTCCGATCTCGGTGCTTCTTGCACCTGGAGATCGCCGGCGGTGGGTGGTGGAGATGTCCAAGGACTTGATTGCATTCCTTTTCTTAGTCCTAGGGTGTTTTTTGTAAGTTATCTGGCCATTTCTTCGAATTTTAGGTCTTCTAGGGCAATAGACGCAAAAAGCCTGATTGTAATTTGTACCTGCCACGTGGTTATATAGAAATGCAGCACGGGGTCGTCGGGCCCCACCCCTTGTACCAAAAAAAAAAAGAAAGTATCCGCTCGCTCGCCGTCAAACATCCCACGGCGACTTTCCCTCGCCACCATCCCGCTGCTTCTCCTCTCCCGTGCCCTAGCCAGAGCTGCGGCCGTGCCACAGCACAGCGCCACCGCCGACCCCCTGAGCCCTCCCACCGCCCCGCCCCGCCCTCCCATCCTCCACAGGCGCGTCTCCGCCCCCAGCCTCATCTCGTCCCTGTCGTCTCCGCCCCTGCCGCGATCTTCGACACTGGTTCTTTTTTTTTTGCGAGTACAAGAAACTGATACAAGTCCAGAAATTACAGCAAGGTCCCTAGAAAGAACAAAAATACAGAACCAGCCTTACTGTAACTCGACTCCGCCTACATCCATGGCGCCGTCGGTGGCGCGCCGCCGCTTCTGCTCTCCAAGCCTTGGAACGAGAGCCTCCCCAAGCAGGCGGGAAGTCGCCGATCGCCGGCCGCGAAGGACCTACACCAGCGAATGTCGTCGTCGTCGAAACTGGACTCCATCAGCCCCTGCACGAAGGTCGTCGACGCTGGATCCGCCGTCCCGCGGCACCCAGCGAAGGGGAAACCACGCACGGCAGCTCCGCGGAGCTGCGAGCGCGGAAGCGGCGAAGGATCGACGGCAGAACCCCGCGGAGCGCCGCCGTCGAAGAAGGAGTCCTTCACCTGCAAAAGCACCACCGACTGCGCCATCTCCTCCTCGACGCCGCCGGCTAGCACCCACACCGTACCTACACTATATACACGCCGCGGATCGGGGCTTCCCCATCCTCCCGCTGCCGGAGCAGCCGGCGGAGGGTGAGGAACCCACCGACCCGACGGCGGCGAGGTGGTTCGACGCGGATCGCCCAAAAGTCGTCCTCCCTACTGTAGACGGGGAGAGGATAAGCTCCAAGGTGCTTCTGACTTCCGTTCGACACTGGTTCTTGAGGTATGCGCTTTCGGTCACCCAGTGAATTACTTAAACCCTAATTTTACATCCAAGAATTTCGGGCGCACTCCCGGCGAAGCATCTAGATCCGGCTCTGGAAACTAGGTTAGACGGCTTGTGCTGCAATATGTCGGTCCCTTTGAATGGAGATTGTGCTGCAAGGGGGGAGTAAAAAGCACTGCTTTTTTTGTTTGATGTCTTAGATGGGCGTGACCGGACCTGTGCTCTTTAGAGATTCTGCGCCATACACCTTTATAAGTGGAATTTTGTGGACAAGCTGGTGCCTTTTCTGAATTTAGGCTGAGACCGTTGATCTTGCCGAATAGAATTTGAGGGTTGGATGACTGAGATATGCGAGTGTCGATTTCTCTGTCTTTGTGACCTATATCTGTGGAGTTTCTTTCAGTTTATTTGTAAGCTCATGGTTAAAAAAGGCACGCCTAGCGCTTAATTGTGCTATGCCTGAGCCAGTGAGCCTAAGCATACCTAGGCGTGTGCGTAAGCAAGATAGACTCTAGGCTGAGGCAGAACTAGGAATTAATGCCTGGCGCTTTTTTGAACCTTGTGTAAGGGCGTTAGAAAGTGAAAAACGCTCTCGTAGGGATCCAATAGGCTTAATTTGACACACTTATTTGCTTGTTTGGTTATGTCTAGTGAATCCAGCATGTTGCTTTATTTGGCACACTAATGCGCTGTAATTATCGCTATCATCTCTTCATGTTTATGGACGCAAAGCCAAATTACTGTAGATGTCACTTCACATGGAGCTGCTGCAAGTCCCATATGCTACCATGCGTTTTGCACATTTTGGATTGGCCTTATTCAACTCAGTACATTTATCTTCCACATGCTACCTTTGACGTTCTGTACTATAAATTCAAGCCCTTTAAAATCCTTTTTACCCTTGTAAAGCTAGGATATCTTCGGGTCCAGAAACTGAGGAATTGCATTTCCATACTTATTTTGTACCATTCAGGTCTCTATGAGATTATGTTGGTTAAATTTCATGCCGTTGTATTTTTTCCTTGCGAAACAATCTTGTAGTAAGTCATTTATCACCACTAGGACGTCCTTATAATCTTTCAGTGCTCGCTTTCATTTATCTGCTGGAATTACATGTCCTTTTCTGGCATGAAATCTGCATTTCTTGAAATTTTGGCTTTGATAACCACTGGACTAATTCTTGCACTGGATTTGCACTCAAAAGTACTTTCAACATTGTTGACACTCCTTCGCGTTGTTAAATGCACTATATTTTTTTATCCAATTAAGGGGTGCCATAATGGAACCAAATTACAGTGGTAATGTTTAATTTAAATGACATTAGGTTTGTGCAATTGTGCTTGCCATGTGGCCACACTGATTTGAATTCAGTAAAGCCAATAAATATGAATCCGAGAACCCACCTGAAAACAATCATTTGACTCAATTTTTTTGTACCTTTTGTTGCACTTGTATACAACCTATAGCAGTATTCTGTAGGCCAAAGTAGCAACGTGAGCGATTTTGAGATAGCACCAGCCAGATGGTTGTAATGTGTCATAATCAAGTAGCTAATGGTTTCTTAGTGTACCCCACACCCTTTATTTCCGTGTTGCAGCTCTGCAGTTTCTTTATGTTGATGAACCTTTCTTTATGCAGACCGATGGACTATGATCAATCTAGAAGTCATAATCCAAGTATGTCCAAAAGGAGGACCCATTTTAGTTCTGATGATGGAAAGAGGAAACGGCTGAACTCCAGGCAGGATGATAGACCTATGTCTTCTCAGCCAATAGAAACCATTTACAGGATATTGTGCCCTGGAAAAAAAATCGGCAGTGTCTTGGGAAGAGGTGGTCATATTGTTAAGGCCCTTAGAGAGGAGACAAAAGCAAAGATAAGGGTTGCTGATTCTATTCCTGGTGCAGACGACAGAGTAATTATTATCTTTGATTACCAAAATCACTCTGAACAAGCTGATGAAGCTGTTCAAAATATTTCTAGTAATGATGGCTTAGATAACATGAAGCCCCATTGTTTTGCCCAAGATGCGTTGTTGAAGATACACGATAAGATTGCTGCTGATGAAGATCCCAACGATGGAGCTGTCCATGAAAATCCTGAAACTGCCGGTGATGTTATTGCTCGAATTTTGGTTCCAGGCAATCAAGTTGGTTGCCTGCTAGGAAAAGGTGGCTCTATTATACAACAATTGCGACATGATACTGGCGCAGGCATTCGTGTCTTACCATCCGAAAATCTTCCTCAGTGTGCTCTTAAGAGTGATGAATTGGTTCAGGTAAATTTGTTGTAGTAGCAAAAAATTGATTGTTCCGTTGCGTTCCAGCTTGTAATGCCTTGCATTGATCTCTGTGGATTTTTTTATTGGTTTCGTTTAACTTAGATATATTCACTCATTACTCTATTAAACCCTACCATGCAAGTTTCTCGTGATGTTCATGCACACTGTTCTTACATGAAATTTTGGGATCTAGCGTGGTTTAATCGTCTCAGTGAAATTCTGTATCAATGGTACCTAGTTTTAGATTTTGATTCTAATTTACCAAGATACATGTTAGTTCCTGAATGCTTCCTTTTCTGTGCTTTATTATTTTTTTACATGGATATTATTGATGCTCAATTGCTTATGTTATCTCAGATATCTGGCACACCTTCTCTTGTAAGAAAGGCTCTTTACGAAATATCTACTCGTCTCCACCGGCATCCTCGTAAAGAAAATCCACCTCTTGAAGAAATTATAGATGCAAGCACACGAAGGAAGCGTGAGTCCCCACCACTGCTACCACATGAAAATCCCATGTTGCCAAACCTGCATATTGATCATCCACCACCAATGCACATGCTTGATCCATATAGAAACGGACCATCGCAATATCCTGTTTCTGAAGCAGAAGAGTTTTCTATTAGAATTCTGTGCGCTTCTGAGCTTATTGGCCCTGTTATCGGGAAAAGTGGGGCAAATGTTCGGCAGGTAGAGCAGCAGACTGGTGCTCGCATTGTGGTTCAAGAATTGGACAAAGATGCTTCTGGAGAAAGATTGATTGTCATTTCATCTAAGGAGGTAAGATGTTGATGGCTGTTCCAATTGACATCCCTTATCATACCAATCATCATTATGAGTCCTCACAGTTTTATCTCCTATTTTTTAAATCCAGATTCCGGCTGATCCAGTATCCCCAGTAATTGAGGCACTTATTATGCTCCATAGTAAAGTAAGCGCACCTTCTGAGAAACGCCATTTGGTTACAAGGCTCGTTGTACCGTCAAAAAAAGTTGGTTGTATTCTTGGGGAAGGTGGGAAGGTCATTACTGAAATGAGAAGGCGTATTGGGGCTGAAATCCGAGTTTATTCGAAGGCTGATAAACCAAAGTACTTATCTTTTGACGAGGAGCTTGTGCAGGTGATTTATGTTTGATCGTATCTGCATCAAGTTGTATATATTGTTTCAGTATCTGCCCTTTTAGTGTTTTTTGTTTCTTTTATAACTTGTTATTGTGCTGTTACATTTGTTCCGAGCTTTCAGGTTGCTGGTGCTCCAGATGTTTCAAGAGAAGCCCTCACAGAGATTGCTTCAAGGCTTAGAACTAGGACCCTCAGAGACGAAAGTGCTGCCAATAATCCTCTAGCTTTTACTCCTTTTGAGGCCCCCCCTGCTGATATGTTTCCTAGCAGGGAATTCGCACTATTTGGAAGACCTGCCAATCCCCCATATGGAAGGCCTGCCAATGATCCCCCTTATGGAAGGTCTGCTAATGATTCACCATATCAAAAACTTGCCATTGATCCACCATATGGAAGGCCTGCAAGTGATTCACTATATGGAAGACCTGCCAATGATCCACCATATGGAAGACCGGCCAATGATCCACTATATGGTACACCATATGGGAGACCCGCCAACGATACACCATATGGAAGACCTGCCAACGATATACCATATGGAAGACCCACCAACAATCTTCCTTATGGAAGATCTGCCAATGATATACCATATGGAAGACCAAACAATAAACCCCATGATCCTTCTGTTTACCCTGTAGATTATTTTTCCAAAACAAGAGAATATCCTAGTGGAGGTCCATTTGCTATCAACACTCCAACATCTGCTTCGTTCGACAGATATGCAGCACCTGCTCGCTTGCCTACTAGGGAAATGCCCTTGTCTGCCAGTCCTGGTGCTGATCATATGTCCCATCGTTCCTATCGTGACCATATGCCTTCTGATAGCTACTCTAGTAGAGCTATGCAGCAGTTAGGCCTCTCGAGAACTGGGAATAGTAATGTGCAACAATTAGGCGTCACCAGAGCTGGAAATTCCAATGCTTATGATTACACCGAGGTACATTTTAATGCGTTAGCTTCCCTGTTATGCAAATGGCCCTCACCTAACATGTTTTCATTGGGAACCTGAAACTGTGTAGTGTATGCAAGACTGTTGCATTATGCCTATTTTCTTCTATAACTGGTTGGGATTCCTGAAAAGGGGAGAAAATGTCCTCATTTTTGTGTAGGTTATGCTGATCCACATCATATTCTTCTATCATCTCTCTGCACTATGAGTCTATGACTTGTATAAGATGGCGCAATACTATTCATGTTATTGTTTGCTTGCCAGTCTTACTTTTCGTTGTTGACCTGTTCTCTGCTGCTGTTGATTTTCACAGTTTTCTTGATGTTGGGCCTTTTCTTTTACTTCCTACTTCCCTTGTTTTCTGGTTCTGTTCACGCCCTCACATGCATGGACAGCGTGCATCTGAGTATATTTGGTTCACATTTCTTCAGTGCTGAACAGTTTCAAATTTCACTCTCTTCAGGCTGCTAGACAGATGCATGGACGCGAGGATTATCAAAGACCGGCAGGTGTTACAGGGTATGTTTTCCGCAGGTTGTCTTTCTTTTAAAATGCTAGATGGGCAATGTTCACTGAAAGATCATTTCTTTGGCAGGTACTCAAGTAGCTCTGTCGAACTGAGGATTCCAAATGGTTCTCTGGAATCTGTTGTCGGAGCTGGTGGTGCCAATCTAGCAGAGATCCGCCAGGTAACAGATATGCTTCTCTTACCCTTGTGAACTGCAAATGGGATTTTGCATCATCCATTTGAGCCAGTCCTGTGTTAGTTGAACGTTATTTCTCATGCAAGTCCTGGTTGATCTCAGATCTCTGGTGCAAGAATGAACTTGCGCGAATCCCATCCTGGTTCCTCGGAGTGCATCATGGAGATCCAGGGTATGCCGGACCAAGTGAGAGCGGCACAAAGCCTTCTGCAAGGCTTCATCGGTGCTAACAGCCAACAGAGCATGCAGCCATCCCAGCCTTCTCGTGATGTCCATTATCCAAGGTGGAATTAGACCCTAGTTTTGTGTGGAGAACATGACAAGAGGGGTCACCGCGCGACTCCGGGTCGAGTGCCATGCTGATGTTCTTGTAGCGCTGAATAGGCTGCTTAGCTTATGGTCATAGACGCAGCTCAGATCATGTTTATCAACAAATAATCCGTGGCTTGGGTTATATCATCGAAGGATTTACTGCTCAATGCTCGCTTTTTTTTTTTCTTTGCGCACTTCTGAATGTAAAAAACATCTGATGGGAATAGTTGCATGTACTTTGTAGTTGTTGTAGGTTGAACCTGTTGTTATATGTGATCCTATTTACGAAAGGATCTGATAAGACTGGTCTGATTCTGTTCTTCTGATGGTATTATAACACCAGAGTTTCCAAATTCGGATTCTATTTGCAAAAAAGGTGAGCAAGACTCAAGGTACTTTTGTGACTTTTGTCTGACATTGGCAAGAAAACAGCATTAGCTTAGATCACAAGGCTCGAGCGTTGCTATGTATCATGGCAATCATGGTTAGCTCTATCAATTAAAATAATAGGTGCATCAACCACAACCACAAGCATATACTTGCTAAATCTAGGGGGCCTCAGCAATCCAGTTACATCATCGTGGTTTCCTCGCTTGGATGAGGTTGAAACTTGAGCAGAGGCGCAGCCTCCATGTCTGGTTAGATCATCGTCGTGCCTTCGCTTGACCTCTCCGCTAGCCTGAAGAAACTCTCTACGTTGTCATCTGCCCTTGCCACCGGGCCAATCGTGTTGGTGGTGCCACCATGATTCTCTCATTTCGGAGGGATCTATTCGTCATGGTTTTCCCGTGATTCATCCCACAGGGTAAGATTCAACACAAATCCTGTGATTCGTTTTTTTTTTTTTTTGAGATTCTTGTGATTCGTTCTATAGGGCTAGATCCACCACAAATCGTGTGAAATTGTTGTACACACACACACTTTTTTTTTTAGGGGTACACACACACATATGAACCATCTTTGCAAGCATCTTGTGAATTTGGGTCTATGTCCGCTAACTCACACATGTAAACTCAAATGACAATGCTTTAATTCTTCTCACGTAGACCACTGAAAGCTCAAGACAAATGTTAACCCATGAGGCAGAACATCTTACAAAGTTACAAGTATACTGAATGACTTATAGGTCTCAACAAAATAGAGAAGTTGAAATTAATGAGGTGCATACTAAATTTGACGTTTCAGTTTCTCACTACAGGCCGATTAAAAACCCATAGTAGTATATCATATGGGAGGCTGAAAAATAATAATTCCTCATTCTCATACAACCAATACTGAAGCCAAGCAATGGCATGCCAATGCATTATTACACCATACAAATCATACAGGCTATTGCCTAACCAACCTGTGCACCATCGACATTACTCCCCCAAGTATACACAAGAATGTAATCCACAAGAGCATGATCCACATGAAAAAAGAAGAGACCAAATAATCGCCACAGAACAAGATGGTCTCTCAGACTCTCACTGAGGCCTGTAGTAGTTACTCTGGTGCTGAGGAGGGTAAGCCCCTGGGGCATTGTACGGTGCTTGTGGATACGGCCCTGGTTGCTGTGACTGTGGCTGCTGCCCATTGTAGTACGGCCCACGCCATCCAGGATACGCCGGTTGGCCATAGTCATGGCCAGCAGGTGGCTGATGCGGTGGCTGCTGGTACTGACCAGGTTGCGCTGCCCCATATTGAGGTTGTTGCGATGGCGCGCCGTATTGAGGTTGTTGCGATGGCGCGCCGTATGGAGGTTGTTGCGATGGCGCGCCGTATGGAGGTTGTTGCGATGGCGCGCCGTAGGTGGAGTATTGCTGTGAGTATGGAGGTCTAGTCTCTGGTTGGGAGTAACCTGGCCTTGAATCACCCCCAGGTGGAGCACCATAGGGGGGCTGAGCATGAGGAGCATGTGGTGGCGGTGACGGACTCTGCTGATCTGGTGGAACAGAAGAATTCCTCGGCGCGACGTTGCTGGAAGATGACAAGTTGAAACCTGCTAACTTTCTTTGCACATCCTCAATCATTTCACGGCACTGGATGTTTCGCGTCATGATGAAGTCACTGCACTGCTGTTGTATCCTGGTAATTGCATCCTGCGAAGGATCCTTAAAATTTAATCAGTAGTTCTACCAATAGAATCATCAGCATCTATATCTTCACTACATAAGGAACAAAATGCAATGGAGATGTTCACAAACCTGTAAAGTCACATAAAAATTTAGGCCATCATTCATGTTCTTCTTAGTTTCCTGGTATTTAACAACAGCTGCAGCAATTTGCTTGTAACATCTCTCACGAGCAACTGAAAAATTATGTTTCACAAATCAGGACCACAGTTAATTAATTGAAAAGCATCTTGTATTACAGGTCTAAGCAAATAAAAATACTTCAAGTAATAGAACTCGGTCAGGGATATCATTTCTACTGGATGGCGATTAAGAGACAGCAAGCTACATAAAAGTGTCGGCAGTGATTGCTCATATTTTGAGCTTGATATAGGAGTAAACAAAAGTAGTATCTATCAAAGGAACTTAAATAAAAATGATGCACGGAAGGGAAAGTGTGCGTAGAAGAACACAATCGAACCAACAACTAAGTACACACTGTCCAAAGGAAGAACATGATCGTAGGAATAACTAAAAAGATAAAATTGCTGAAATTGACCCAAACATGATCGAACCAACAACTGTTTAATATCATTGGTACAAGGAAAAATAAATGGTCAAATCATTTGCCGGTACACCATTTAAGACTCTATGAAGCCAGTTCTGAAGTCACAAAGTGCACGATATCTAACCATCTACTTTATGAAGGAATATAAACGGTTACCTTTGAAGTCATCCAGATTGAATACAGCAGCGAATTGTTCATTTTGCGCCTGTGAGAGGATCCAAATATAAGTTTAGACACAGGAAGAAAGAACATGGAAATATAGCATTGTTGTTGTTTGAAATATGAAATAACTTCTAATGCTACTTTTTTGGGATATTTTCCAATGCTCTTTTTCCTTTGCTAATGTTTATTTCAAATCATTAATGCTTCTAGACACTTGTTTTCAGTGTACATACGTTATTAATGGCAATATCTAAGTATATATTTAGCACAAAAAATGTTTGCAGCAAACTTGTAGAACAAATTTAGTCTTAAAGTGGACTGCACATATCTTTATCAGGAATTGAGGCTTACCTGTATTTGTAGCAACAATTGTTCCTGCGCCACAATGTTATCAGCAATTTCAGCACAGATCGGATCGTACTTTGCGATCTCCTTCTTGAAAAGATCATCATGTGATCCAACACCAGCCATCAACTTAGGGAGTATATCATCCTGCATAAAATTAATGTATGTCCATCAATACACAAATCAATGTATGTGACAGAAAACTAACAACATCTCCATGAAATCTTGAGGTTAAGGTGGACGTTGGAAAGAGAGTGGAAAGCAGAAAATGACTCATTGAAGCATGAGTAGCAAAATAAAAGCAAAGCTCTCACAGCAACTTCACACAAATCATTATTAAGCATAGCACTCCACAAACATCAAATATAATGCATAAACACGATTTGCCCGCTGCGAAGACAATTTAGCAAATTGCTTGTAACTTAATTTATTACCAGACTCAAGCAGTAAATAGTGAGAGGTGCGCTCGAGGGGTTAGGTTATTCAATTGCATAAAGCGCTAGGTGCAAACATAAAATAGGAACATTTGCTGTGTATGTAGCATACATGGAGCAAATAAAATTCAACATGTGAGGTAATAAACTTGAAAAGGGAAAGTTGCACACTGATTCTTGTGACTACTGTAAATGACAGCTAAGTTTTTCACACGCAAAAACTAATTTTGCAGGTGATCATTAACATCAGATATCCAATATTTATAATTAAATAGTATTTGCAAGAGAGTTAGAAACAAACTAATAAAGTACCAACAGAGTCCTACGGTGGCACTCACAGAGCCCATCGTCGATATTGCTCAATGTGCGTAGCAAAGTAAGTCTCGCAATAGGAAAGGACTGTACCTTTCTCTTCATTTCCTTAAGCATGTCTTCAAGACCCGCCCTTTCTTCACCAAGAGATTGCAATTGCCTCTGTCAACAAATCAATTAGTTTAACTAGGCTTGACAAAAGAGTGGAGCGTGCTACATGTTAACCAGCTAACAAAAAGAATGTGCATTACCAAGCTTTGTTTAAGGGCCCCAACAATAGCATCTTCATTCCCATCCAAGGACATGATAGGCCTTGAAATACTTGGCAGTGCAGCCTCTATCTGCAAAATATAACAACATTTTTTAAGTCACTGCGAATCAGATCAAGAAAGGCAATCTCCTAAATCTGCATTTTAGTTTAATATAATAATGTTAAACTCTCACCGGTCTTTTGTCAAGAATAGACATCAAGGGGTAGTTCTCCTTCACACCTCGTTCGATCAAAGCATCACTAGCAGAAGCTTTCTTGAGATTAGCAGCAAAGAGATTCAATCGATCTTGAATGTTTTTTGTTAGGGTGCTTGATTGAGGCCTAGTCCAACGACTTCCGAATTGAGTCCGAAATTGAGCATCTTCACTTGCCTCCTTCTGCAGCATCTCTTCAGTTTGAACAAGTAAGTCCTGATTGACCCTACTCAAATCCCTAAGCTGCTGCAGCTCAGCTTCCAGGCCAGCAGGGCCACCGCTTATCTGCACAGCCTCGACATCTTCCTTCAGATCTGAAGGTATGCTGATATTACCTTCCAATGATAGAATAGAATCAGGCAGGTCCATTTCCTTCAGCCTGACTCGAGTGATCTCACTAGATTGCTGAAGTTTCTCCGCCTGGGTGCGGATGATATCATCTACCATCTCCGTGTACTTAGAAAGGGCCTTCATGCTGCCATCAGGCACAAGTGATGAAAAAAGCCTCTCCTTGCTAGCATCTAGAACTTCAGCCAAAGAAGTGGATTTTACAAGGGAAGCAGTAGGCAGAGCTCCCAAAGTAGCAGCCTCTGGAACCCGCATCAGATAAACACTATTATTCTCCTTCATAGCCCTATCCAAGTTGGTTTTCATGTTACTCTCCAGCTTATTGACAGCATCAAGAAGTTGCGCAGCAACTCCCTTAGCTACCTTCTTGGCATCAGCCAAGGCACTGATTCCGATCCTTAGGCGTGCAATTTCCTGTGCAATTTCTTCTTGCTGGTGAAGATCCAGTGAACACCTATAGCAAGCATCAGCATAGAATTGAGCTGCCTTGAGCTGGACATGAGAAACCCATGTCTTATCGAAGTGCTGGCTAAGAGGAGGTGCACAGAGAGCCGCATAAGCTTCTTCGTAGTATACACCCACCTGAATGCATACAAATATCAGAACAAACATACTACACTAACTTTTTTTTAGACATAACATACTACACTAACTTGGTGTTCAGCATATCAAAACTCAACAATTGTCAATACTTCCCTACACAAATTCCCCAAACTGCAGCATGCTATTTTAAATTCACTTATGGCTGGTAATTATAGTGTCTTCGTGCAAGTAAGTGTAGAAAGTAGGTACACTAGATCCCTATGATATCAGTTTTAATTAGACTCCTCGGCAGCACTTTGCAATAACCAGAAGGCCATATTAAGTGAGACAGCCCAAGCAAGTATGCACGCACCTGGCGTGCCACCTTGGAGCACAGCGTGGGCGGCTTCCCACCAGCTATGACCTTCTCGAAGAAGCACTCCTGCGCTTGCGCGAGCATGAGCTTCTCCAGCATCCCGGCGCAGTCGGGCGTCACGTCGACGGTGGTAGCCCCCGCCGCGACGGCCTTGGCGGCGAGCCCGCTCTCCCTGAGCAGCGCGAACGCGCCAGCGGCGCTCTGGAAGGCGCCACAGGCGGTCCTGATCCCGACGTCGGTGACGCGATCCGCGGCGAGCGCGATCTGCGAGAAGACGGCGCCGAGGTTGAAGAGCACGGCGGCCCGCTCGAGGTGGACGGAGGGCAGGCTGACCTTCTTGTTCGTCTTGAAGGCGTCGTGCCAGGTGAAGGAGAGGGAGTGGACGTGCGCGCGGTCCGGGGAGATGGGGAAGCGGGGCTCGACGAGGGCGAGCGCGCGCGCGTAGGCGAGGAGCGCGGCGCGGCGCTGCTCGAGGGAGGAAGGGTCGGGCAGGGAGGGGGCCTCGACGGCGGCGGCGCGCAGGTCGCGTATGGTGGAGAGGTCGTCGTCGGCCGTGGCCGCCTCGCGCTCCGAGTAGGCGGAGGCGATGTACTGGCGGAGCGGGCGGTAGAGGTCGACCGCCGTGGATTTCTTCTCGTGGATCGCCAGCATGACGTTCGCCGCCATGGGGACGGACGCGGTGGCCGGAGGAGAGGGGATCGAGGTCCTGAGGTTGGGGTCCAATTGCTTCGAGGTGAAGGAAGAAATTTGGGGAGGGGGAGTTAGAAGTTGTCGCGATGGAGACTGAGTTGAAGATTGCCAGCCGGGGCCGAACACCGCGTTGGGGACGCTGGCTGTGCTTTCAGATTCGTGCAGGAGCAGTGATCACCACGCGGTAATTTGTAGGCCACGCAGACCGTGAGAGTAGTGATGTAAATGGATCGCACGGGATCGGATTTTGTCTCTCTTTTATCACTTTTTTCCATCGGATTCGGAGCGGATAATTGCCGGATGCAGATTCAGTGACAGCTATATGTGGTTGCGGATTCGGGAACAGAGACAGAGCAGATTTAGAGCGGAAATAAAATTAATCGGATAGATACGCGCATAAGTAAATTGTCAAACCATGCAACCAAAAATAAGTGTTCAATAACTTAATAACTAACAAAGTTGTAATCAATAGTCTTTAAAACGACTATTTAAGTGAGTTGATGTTCAATAAACGAACTTGACAACTCACTGATGGTAAATTATGGTCTATTAGGTTAGATATTTGGTAGAAAATCGGATTAGTTTGATTAAAACGATTAGACAATTCTATTTAATTTTTGGATAATCCATATTCTAGGATATTTAACATATCATACCCTATTCCATATCGGGTGTCAAATTTGGAATCAGATACCTTATCCGCCAAATTCCTTAAAATCGAATATGGATCGTTAAAAACGGTTTCAGAATCGAATACGGTGCGAAAATTATCCTATCCGTTTACACCCTTACCTAGGAGCATCTCTAACCGGATTCCCATTTCCTTTACACTGCGTTTGGTTGCAGGGAATTGGGGCAGGGAATTGGAATTGGGGTCGATTCCACCGATTCCGCTGTTTGGGGTGGCTTGGGAATCCTCTCGTGGAAACGGCCCGAGATTCCGCGGCGGAATCCTCATGTACAAACTGACCGCAAAACATTCCCAGCTCACCAGCTCAGAATCGCTGGGAAACGTCTCCCTCCCGTCTCTGCTCCGCCGCGTGCCCCCGCCGTCTCCCTCCCGTCTCTCCGCCGCCGCCCACCCCTGCATCTGCCTTCCCCCGCCGCCCACCCCTGCATCTGCCTTCCCCCGCCGCCGCATGCTCCTGCTCTCCTCCCCAGCTCTCCTCTCCCGCCGCCCTCCCGCACCCATGCTAACCCTAGATCGACAAAAGGGAACGACGGCGCCTCCTGCGTGACCTCTCTGTTCGACACCTCGAGGTGGGCACGGCGGTGGCGGCGGCGACGGCCGAGGAATCCCTCCCTCCTCCCGAGCTCTCCTCTCCCGCCGCCCCCGCACGGGAGGGAACGAAGGCGCCTCCTGCGCGATGGGAGGGAGACGACGACGCCTCTGCGCGCGGTCACCGGCGTCCAGCCGCTCCTGCCTCTCGCTCGCCGGCGCCAGGTGAACGTCGACGGGGAACGTCGGCCTCTCTCTGGCCCTTCCCTAGCCTCTCGTGGCTCCTCTTCACTGTCCTTCTGTTCCTTCCTTTGATTCCAACAGAAATTTCCAAACACATCCAAATAGTGGAATTGAATTAGAAGCCAATTCATTTCCATCTCGGATTTGGAATTGGTGTCCAATTCAATTCCCTGCTCCAATTCCCTGCAACCAAACACAGTGTTAAACTTCAGACTCAGTCTAAATATATGGATTGTCCGGCAACCCATATGTCTGTGGGGAGGCATGACACACCCTGGGTTTCTATGACATGGCAAGCGTATTATCAGGATAAAGTTCCACATGCAACTGCCCCTGTGGGTTCTTTTTGGTGGCGAGATGTCTGCAAATTATTTGATACCTTCAGATCCATTTCAGTGTGCAAACCAAAAGCTGGAGAGAGTGTGCTGTTTTGGAAAGATAATTGGCAGCAGAGGCTTTTAGCTTTGCAGTTTCCTCGACTTTATCTTTTGCCTCTGATTCGGATGCTTCAGTGAGTCAAATGTTCAGAGCAGAGAGCTTTGAGGAACTTGTGCAAGAAAATTTCATCACACCAATTTCGGTGCAGGCATTGGAGGAGCTTAACCAACTTCAGCTCATTATAGCTGAACACAAACAGAGTCTAGTCGATCCCGCTGATCATGATGCTTGGGAATTCAGTCTCAATAGAGCCGGCTACAGTTCGCAAAAGTTCTACAAGTTTGCTTTCGAAGCACTTCCGGCTCCTCCACTTTATCACAAGCTATGAAAAAGTAAAATCCTCAGTAAACAGAAAGTGTTCATGTGGCTGCTGCTGGTTGACCGTTTAAACACCCGAGATATGATGGACAGAAGGCATTGGCACCTTGACTCCGGTGTCAACTGTGTTCATTGCTCCAGAAGGGAGAGAGAGACTAGGGAACATCTGTTTTTCAATTGCCCCTTTGCGGGTAGAATCTGGAGTATTCTGAACATCACCTGGGTTTCTATGCCAAACATGACTGATATGTTCCAAGCAGCAAAAAGTTCGTTTCCTGGACCAAGTTTCCTAGAGGTGGTCTCTTGTGCTCTGTGGGGGATTTGGAAGTGCAGAAACAACAAATTTTTTGAAGCCAAGTCGCCCTCTATTCAAGTCTGGAAGATCTTGTTTCGTGCTGATTTGCAGCTCATCATTCACAGGATCAAACCTGCTCGCATGCAGGAGCTTGTTAATTGGTTATTTTCGTTCTAGGACCACTTTAGGCCTTGTTTTTTACGTGCTTTTTCTTTTCTAGCTTCTTTTGTTTAGTTGCTCTTCTTCCACCCCTCTCCCCGCCATGTAAATATTTCACCCCCCGAACGCTTGCTTGTCCCCCCTCTCATGGGACAAGTACTTTGTTTTTGTGGTTGTGATGGTTAATTGAAAATTACCGTAGGGGTTTCCCCAACGGTTTGCAGGTCAAAAAAAGATGTGTGTGGGGCAGGGGTTGGGACTTGGGTCGTCCGGATTACTTCGCTGCGTTGGATCACACAAGCCGGACCGACCCCAAATCAAACCCTCAAGACTCTCTCTCCTCCCATTTTCCTCATCTATACCGCCCCTTCCTAGCTCTATCGTAGTTCCCATCCTACCTCCGCTGGCACCGCCACTCCGAATTTGAAGTGACCAGAGCCAAACACTCTATGTACTTCGTTGGCGTGCCATACGTGGTCTCCGCACGTCCCGTCCGGTACATTTACACCGCAGGATCCAAACATACACCTCACCCGTCATTTGTTCGTGAGATTGTCGAAACTGGTTTTTGATTGTTTAGCTCATTTTTAGACATGGATTATTTGGATGATTCATGAGTAGATTACGATGAAGTAGATGAGTTCATATACAAAGATTTCATCGTGGATTAGGATGATTGCCAGATCGACGACAACGAATATGTGGACATAATGGCGATAATGAGTATTTTTGGAACGGGGAAGAAGGAGGAGCATGTTCTCAAATTCAAGGGTACTATAAAGGGTAGGATAGATGTGCCCCGTGATGTGGTCAAAGCGCACACAGGGACCTTGTACAAGGACTACTTCAAACCCGGTCCGGTCTTCCATGGGGGTTTTCAGGCGTCGTTTTCGGATGAGCTCAAGATTGTCCCGATGCATAGAGAAAGGAGTGACAAAGTTTGATCCATACTTCTCGTTGAGAAAATATTGTTGCAAACAACTTTCCTTCTCTCATATGCAGAAAAGCCTGGCAGCTCTGAGGATGCTTGCCTATGGTAAAGCTATGGATCTTGTTGATGAGTACATCCAGATGGGGAGAGAGCACATGCATTAAGGCCGTGGTCAAATTGCATGTGATTGTGCCGGTGTTTGGACCAGATAATCTGAGAGAACCTAATGTTGAGGGCACCGAAACATATCGGCCATGGGAGCAGAAAAAGGTTTTCCAAATATGCTTGGTTCAGTTGATTGTTGGCAATGAAAAACAGTCCAACAGGTTTGCGTGGGCAGTATCAAGGTCACACCAAGGAGGCAACAATCATAATTGAAGAAGTGGCATCAAAATACTTGTGGATTTGGCATGCTTTTTTGGCATGCATCGTTCCCATAACAAAATCAATGTGTTTCAGCCCTCTTTGTTGTTTATGTGACTTTGTGATGGGGTGCTCCAGCCTACAACTACAATGTCAACGGGCATGACTACAAGATGGATTCTATCTTTTCATGGTATTTATTCTCAGTGGGTGGCATTTGTGAAGACTATGACCAATCATCAAGGTAAAAAAAGATGTCAATTTGTCGCAATGCAAAATATTGTTAGGCAAGATGTTGAGAGGGCATTAAGAGTGCTCTAAACTCCCTGGGGTATAGTTCGTGTAGCTGCAATGATGTGGGCGGAGACACTTTGGCAGGTGATAACTTATTGTGTAACTTTGCACAACATGATTGTGGAGTATTAGGGAGAAGTGGCATCATGCACAAATGATTTTGATAAGCCAGATGAACATTTCCACACCCCCGCCTCTTTCATGGCATGATGGGCACGAGTCGAGGAATTAAGGAATCCATGAATCCATTTCGATTCGCCTAGCCTACTCGATCGCGACAATAGGGTAAGTAACTTTCGCTCTTGCTAGTTCTTGATGAGGCAATGGAGGCGAGCAAAAAACTTGGGTTGGAGGGTGCCAGTGTGTCGTGTGCTGCCGCCGGAGAAGATACGACATCTCACTGGACTTGGAGGATGGCCGGGGGGTGGCAGTGGACTTGGAGGGCGGAAGTGATGTCGACGGAATGCTTGATTAGCTCTCGGTCACGAGAAAGCTAGGAGTGTACTTGTAGTTTTTGCATGATTTATTTATTTAGTCTGCGTACTCCCTCTGTTCCATGGCATAAGAATTTTGTGACTCATAATCATGTTGATCAATTCTTGCCCACTTTTTTATTCCGTTGCTCCGTTTCTTGCGATGTTGTTCATGTCGCTGGCTCCACCATGTCAGTGACTCAGAATCATGTTAAGCGATTCTTGACCACTTTTTTATTCCGTTGCTCTATTGCGTTCGATGTTGTTCTTGCCGCTGGCTCCATCATGTCAGTGACTCAGAATCTTGTTGATCAATTATTGCCCAATTTTTCATCATGATGCTCCGTTTCTTGCGATGATGTTCTTGCCGTTGGCTCCACCATGTCAGTGACTCAGAATCCTATTGATCGATTATTGCCCACTTTTTATCCTGTGGCTCTGTTTCTTGCGATGTTATTCTTGCCACTAGCTCCATCATTTCAATGACTCAGAATCCTGTCGATCGATTCTTGCGCACTTTTTTTATTCCGTTGCGTGCGATGTTGTTGTAGCCGCTCTGTCAGTCATTCAGGATACTGTTGATTGATTATTGCCCATTTTTTTATTCCGTTGCGTGTGATGCTAGCCAACTTTTTTTTCCAGTTGCTCCCGTTTACTTGAATGTTGTGCGATGTGGTCAAGTTGGTGGGTCCTGACTGTTGGCTTTTTCTTCAGAAACGTGTGTGTGCTCCGTTGATGTTTAATTGGAGAAACGGGTAAAATTTGCGACGGGATGACTGTTTTCATTAGAATACGGCTCGAGAGAAGCGGAGTGAGAGAAATGGTGTCGCGTGACACAGGCTGCATGACGCTATGGTGGACGCTGCCGGCAGAGAAAGGATAAGGAAGAGAGTTGTCAGATAGTGCCAGTAGCTCTGAACTCACCGTATCTCCTTTTAGAAAAAATCGAAAAGACATGTCTAGGTTTCAATTTTTTAAAATAAAATATACAACTATGTGACATATTTCACGCACTTTAGAAGCTTTGTAAAAAAATTATTTTGTATTTTGGTCTACAAAAAAAAAGAGAATTTTTGAGGGGAAATGGAGCTATTTTTTCTTTTTTACAGCCACAATTTTTTTGTAGCCGGGAATACCAGTTTTTCACCGAACATTTGGCAGATAAGTACGAACATGTGTTTATATCCAATAGAATTTTTTTGAAACTCAATTTTAATATTTGAGATCTGTGAACATAAAGTGAGCTGTGAGTGGGGTCCGTCGTGAGGTGGTGTCACTACTCCATTGAAGGACATGTGATAGAAAGCAGAGGGTAAAACATACAACTACGTGTACGTATCGTACTAAAATCCTCTGCAATACCAACTATGATTGCAAGCATCAGTGTTCTAAAAAAAAGACTGCAAGCATTCAAATGACTAACTCTACCATTGTTACATACTAAAATCAAGATGAGCTTGCCCGCAAGAGTGCATGATACCTATACGGTCAATACAATGGTCATACATTTTGCTCTCCATCTCTAAATTGGACAAACATGGACATCAATTTTAAGAAATTAGACACACAACCCGATTAAAGTCAACAATAAAGGGTGGGAAGTGCTCCCTAATGAGCTAACCTGATGGTGAAGCTAAGTGTGGTGTTGGACTGTTGGCTTCATGTGGATCTTCATGGCGCCGATAGACCCTATTATTCAGTTTAGACGAAGGATCCCTACTGTTTGTAACCTGCATAATACTTGCTCTTGAGGTCCACAATTCTTCTAGGTGATGACGGAGCTTGCCCTTGTCGCCGCTGGTCATGTTTAATGTGAACGAAGAGACAGTTGAGGAGGCAGAATTGGTCAGCATGGAATCGGGGGAACAAGGACACGCATATTGTAGAAGAAGGAGACACTAAGATGGGAGTGGATAGGAGGGTTCCTCTGGTGCGAGCCCATCGTATGCTTAATAGCTCGATCCATAGAGAAGGAGAAACGTCAACAATTTTAGAAGGGGAATCACACATACTGTTTTAATACATGAATCATAATGATATGTCTTAAAAGTATCATAGAATGCTCACTTTGTTAAAAAAAAGGAGGTTGCTGGATATCAGGGCACCAGAAATGGACGGATGGAGATGGAAAATCCTAGGGTTGTGATTAGTTGATGATATGGACGTGTTGCATGTGAAGATAGACTACTTAAATGACTCTCTAGTGGGGTTTTGCTTTATAAGAGGTATATATAGGATGCATGAGAAAGACATTGGAGGAGGATTCAAACATGGAAATCATGAAGCAACTTCAATAAAAATTACCCACAATATACCTACAAATATGCATTAAGAGATAGCGAGAGAACAATTCAAGTGAGTGAACCCTGCATAAAAAAATCTTTCACGGATTAAGGAAGCACTTGAATAACAATACATGACCAAAAAAAAGGGAACCAAATAGTCACATGTATATATGAGTGGACCTAGATTAGATTGAGTAGCCTGATGGCGATGGATTTACACATTTAGGTCCACCAAATAAGGACTCTTCGTCTAGCTAACTTACATCACAAAATTTTGATCCTTAACTCAAATGGATTTGCTCAAATTGGTTACACCTGGAAATGTAGTAAGATGCTCACCGTGTTATTCATTTGCTTATCGAAAGGATTGATTATCCTCTACAAAACCAACTAAGACTGCACACATCCAAATGATTAACTCTACCATTGTTACATACTAAAATCAAGACGAGTTTGCCTGCAAGAGTACATGATACCTATAGGGTCAGTACAATTGTCATACATTTTGTACTGCATCTCTGAATTGGACAAACATGGACATCAATTTTAAGAAATTAGACACACAACCCGATGTAAGTCGACAATAAAGGGTGGGGAAGTGCTCCCTAATGAGCTAACCTGATTGTCCAACTAAGTGTGGTGTTGGACTGTTGGCTTCATGTGGATCTTCACGGCGCCGACATACCCTATTATTCAGCTTACATGAAGGAGTCCTACTGGTTGTAACATGCAGAAAGCTTGCTCTTGGGTTCCCCAATTCTTCTAGGTGATGACAGAGCTTGATCTTGTCGCCGCTGGTCATGTTGAATGTGAAGAAGAGACATATGAGGAGGCAAAATTGGTCAGCATGGAATTGGGGGAGCAAGGACACACAGATTGTAGAAGGAGACACTGAGAGATGATCGGATAGGAGGGTTCCTCTGGCGTGAGCCCGTCATATGCTTAATAGCTCGATCCATAGAGAAGTGGAAACGGCGACAGTTTTAGAAGGGGAATCATACATGCTGTTATAAACATGAATCACAATGGTATGTCTTTAAAGTATCATGAAATGCTCGCTTTGTTAAAAAAGGAGGTTGTACTGAATATCGGGGCACTACAAATGGACGATGGAGATGGAAAATCCTTGGCCTGTGATTAGTTGATGATGTGGACGTGTTGCATGTGAAGATAGACTACTTAAATGATCCTTTAGTGGGGTTTTAATTTATAAGAGGCATAGATAGATAGATAAATAGGATGCATGCCATGTAAGTAGGGGTGTAAACGGATTGGATAATTTCCGCACCGTATTCGATCCCGAAACCATTTTAAATAATCCATATCCGATTTTAAGGAGTCCGACGGATAAGGATATCCGATTCCGAACCTGACACATGGATATGGTATGTTAAATAGCCTGAAATATAGATTATCCAAAAATTAAGTAGCATTATCTGATGATTTTAATCCGAATAATCTGATTTTCTACCGAAATGTCTGACCTAATATAGCATAATTTACAGTTAGTGAGTTGTCAAGTTCATCAGTTTAACAACAATTCACTTAAATAGTCATTGTAAAGACTATGGAGTATAGCTTTTTTAGTTATTAGGTTACTGAACGGTTATTTTTGGCTGTATGGTTCAACGATTTAGTTTTGCGCGTATCTATTCGTTTAATTTTGTTTTCACTCCGAACCCGTTCTATTTCCTTTCCCGAATCTGCGATCACGTATATCCGTCTTCAAATTCGCATCCGGTCACTATCCACTCCGCTGCGAATCCGATGAAAAAATATACTATAGTAAAAGATATGGTAGAGGTAAAATCCAATCCCATCCCATCCCAACAACAAAAGAGAAGAGCTACTGCATGGGCCAGGTCGATACGTTCTCCTATAGGGTGAGACGAGGCCAACCGTGTAAATGGGCTGACAAATGGGAAATGCCCGCTGGACCTATAAAGGATGGTTTTCCTCTGTTGTAGGGTGACGATCACTCGCAAGAAAACGGGGAGCTCATGTGTATCGCTTTCAGGCGACGATACGTGGTCGCGTCGCCTACTAGCTGCGCATACTGGGCTCGGCCCATATGCGTGTAGCTGGCTCGACCGTGACTCGACGGATTGTTTCTTCTTCGTACTGTTTCGCCTTTGCACTGATCTTTTTTTTTGGACTAGTAAAATGCCCGTGCGTTGCTACGGGAGCGTGAATATTGACCGTATATACATAATTTTATATACACATGTTGTTAAATTTTTGACAAGCTTCCAATCAGTATGAAGAACGGAAGCACAAAGCACGAAGTACTAACGTACATATCGACTCATATATATAGTAAAACGTGATATAAATAGTAAAAGTTTGCATGGCACAAAACAACATATATTGAGAAAAGAATACAAAGGTAACCCTAACTAAACTTAATAGGATTGTAAAATGGTAGAATGAGAATGCAATGGAAAATCTAAATGAGCAAAAAAAAAACAACTATAGAACATGACCTAACAAATAAACACAACCATAACCCTAACTAAATTGAGCAAGTGAACAATAAATTTTCAGTACAGACAATTTTATTTACCCTTTTCTAATAACCCATAATATGTTCTATATATTTCAGTTAAATATTATGGTCAAATCATAGGAAAAATTGATATAAGCATCCAAACATAGTATGGTCATATGTGCAGGCTAAAAAAATAGCAGGAAGCAAAATAAAAAAAAGGAAATAGCACCACGTGATAAGCCACCTCAAACAAAAAAAAGGCAAATATCCCCTCTCTCTCACGGTCTCATCCGATCCTCTATCTCTTCCAGCTCCTGACTCTTGTCACTCTCTCACCTGCACGCACCATGGCCGAGCTCCCAGCTTCCCTCTCTCGATCCCTCCCCATCTCTCCCCATCTCTTCCAGCTATCACTCCTCTCTGGCTCTCTCACTCACCTGCGTCCTGCTCGACGAGCTCCGAGCCATGGCTCCCCTCACGAGCTTCCTTCTCCCCCCACTCCGCCGCGGCCGCCGCTGACACCATGGCCGAGACCGGCTTGTCCCCGCCCAAGCAGGCGCCTCGTCCTCCGGTTCCCTTCCAACAGAGCAAGCGCGGCATCGCCCTTCGCGTCCTCGCTGGCCGCCTATTGGGCGGCCACCGCGCTGCCACCAGATCCTCGTCCTCTGCCGCCATCTTGGAGTGCCGATTCGCCTCGGACCTCCCTCTACGCCTCCCCACGCCTCGTCGATTCGCACTGGAGCCTCCCCCTGCCTGCGGCCCCCTGCCAAGCATCGACGACGGCAAGGCGTGGAGAGGAACGGCTAGCAACGGCGGTATGATTTCCCATCTCCCAAAGTGATTCAACATTGTAGGAAGCTAAATAGCATGTAAAACAATTGGATCAACTTTCATTTTTTTAGTCTTAGATCTTTAATTCTTTTTGTCATTGGTAGTCGCTTCTTTTCTGTAAAGAAACTTATATGCGATCTTGACATTTCAGTAACCATTTTCCGTGGGAATTCCAAATATTGTACTTGCAGAGTTGCAGTCTTTCAGAATGTCTCTAAAGAATCATAATTCTTATGTTAAATCACGATTCCTGTGCCATGCTAGTAGTGATGATATTCTTCGGATGCAATCGTGCAGTGATGTCGAACAGTGGCGATGTTTCTGTTGTTGTCAAGTGCTTGCGGCTAGGGGCAGCTGAGTACCTGGTCAAGCCGGTGCCCATGAATGAGCTGTTGAACCTCTGGACCCATGTGTGGCGACGGAGACGCATGGTAAATTGTTTCTTCACCCTTCACTTGTGTTGGTTGTTGCGGCACTGTTTCTGAATTGTTCTTAAACTGAATATTGGTGTTGACAACTTGGTTTGGCCGAGAAAAACTTCTTCATTGACAATCTTGAGTTGGTGCTATCAGAACCTAGTGACGCCAATACCAATAGTACCACACTCCTTTCGGATGAGACATACGATAAGCCAAAAGAAAATAGAAATCATGAAACAATTACCTCGAATCAACAGGAATACGAGGTAATCAACTAATTTATTTTTAGGGAGTTTTACAGCAGTCCAATGAATAGTATTCTATTTCTGTTTATTTAGCTCTTTTAATTTTTTTGCTGCTAAAATGTTCCTTTTTACCACATATGCTACTTGTTTAAAACCTTACATCTCTTGCCATCTCCAGTCTCATGTTTCCTACCCCCCCCCCCCCCCCCCAAGACAGACCCGTTGGAGAATTTACCAAGCATTCCTGAATATGATGATAAAGCATGTAAGTCTCTTCAGTCTGACCTTTATTTCCCTTTTAGCTGTCTTTGTTATATCCCCTATTATACTAACTACTCAGTCATAGTTCTCAGCTAGTTTCTAAATCTTTATCTTGGCAGCATCTCTAGGAGAAATGTTTTCACGCCCATTAAAGAATAATTTGAGGTTCGCTGAGTCATCTGCATTTCTAGCATATGTTAAGTCAAGCACTCCAGCCAACACCCCATTGTATAATGAACTACAGAGAGGGTGTAATCAGTTAGATACTATGGATCACCAGGGTGATTCCTCTTGTGCAACTGACAGAAATGACACTAACAGCAGCATAAATATTCGGGATGAAAAGGCTTTTGAGATGCCTATGCAGTATCCTTTGGTATGCTTTTTTCCTCTAACTTGCATCCAGAGCAAAGAAATGAAGGCCAACAAGATGTTTCATGAACTCCTCCTGTATATCAGTTCCCGTATTATTATCCAAGGATGGTAGATCATGGCATGGCACTTCATTCGGTTCAAAATTTTCAAGGAAACATAAACACTGCTCAAGCACATACAGTGATGTAGCCCAGGTCACGACCATCACCATGTCAAGCATCCCAACTCATCGCAAGTCACCACGGACCTCAAAGGTGAACTCATTCCTCTACGAGAACTCATTTCCCACCTTTTGGATGGTATGCTACGTCATCTTCTATCTCTTGTTGATACTAGGAGTGTCACGACGACTACGGATAAACGAGAGGATGACCAAGGTGCAAGAGGAATGGAGGACGCCAAGACGGTGGCTTGGAAGAGGAGAAGGAAGAGAGCAAGCAGAGTCAGGGGCGGTACTACCGGCCCCAATGGCGGTACTACCGCCAGCACGGCACTACCGCCGCCACTACCGCCAGAACCACCCTTCGGGTGCCATGTGCGGCACCGGCACCGGCAGTGGCACCGGTACTACCGCCGACGCGGTACTACCGCTCCTACCAGCGGTACTACCGCCGGCGCGGAAGCGACAGCGGCTCAGGCCCGCACCAGCGGTACTACCGCTGCTGCGGGAACCAGTAGGGAATATTCCCTTGTATCCCTCTCCCACCTACCCCCTTTGGGTCTAGACTATAAATACCCCCTTGGCTGCCTAGGGTTAGGGTTAGACTATGTTTTGAGATTAGAGTAGAGCTGTGCTCCTTCACCTCAAGATGGTCTCCTTCCTCCCCTTGTGGGGATGGTTCCTTCCCTTGTGGAGAAGATCCCTCTAGTGGATTCAAGACCTCTACTTGTAGTTTGACTACTTGCCAATCTTTCATCCTCAGGTGACTTTATTGGAGCGGTTTGGTTGACCGTTGGAGAAACAACCATCCAAGATCCCTTCTTGTATCTACTTGCCGATCTCCCACCCTCGTGTGGATTCTATTGGGCCGGTTGGACCGACCGGTAAGGGAAACGGCTCTTGTATCGGGTTTGTGTTCTTGTATTCTTGGTGTTCTTCGTGTTCCTCGTGTTTCTTGCATGCGTTCGTCCACTCCCGCCGTCAATCCGTGAAGATCGGGCAACCCTAGAAGTCCCCTAACTTCATCATATGGTATCAAAGCAAAGGTTGCCACAGATTTGACTTTGTTTCCCCCACAAATCCCCCAATTTTTTCTTTGATTTTGAGAAATTCGAAAATTTCCACCAAAAATAGCCCCAATTTGCTTTTGGATCGATCTGAGATTTGAGTGCGTTTTTGCAGGTTTTGATCCATAGATCTATTGCTTTACTAGTTGATCTTGCTTCCTTTGCGTTCCCATGGCCTAATTCCATCAATTTCCCCTCCGATTTGAAGTTTTTGGGCAAGTTCCGCCCAAATCGGCCAATTTCGCGTTTCGGGCAAGAATCTGCGTCCCGGAGCGGTACTACCTCCCGCGGTACCTCAAAAACGGCCTTCTGACGCGCATGTGCGGTACTAGGAGCGGTACTACCGCCCCTACCAAAAACTGAAATTTTCAGAAAAATTGTTTTGGCCATATCTTTTGATTCCGGACTCCGTTTTTTGTGTTCTTCGGCTCGTTTCGAAGCTACGGACAAGACCTTCATCACCATTGCGGAAGATCCACCATCCACCACCATCAAAATTCGTGGGCAAGCACGAAGCTTCTACAACAAAGGGTGAAGAACATCGACGAAAGGTATAACATTGCCAACCTTTACCCCTTGCCATTCCTTTGAAAGCCACACTATATCCTTGCGATTACCATGTCCTATTGAGGCTAGCTCTTGATGATTGCTTGGGCTTTGCACATTTGCACCGTGTAGTTTCTGAGCAAATGTTGTGTGCGCTAGTTGATATATCTTGTTGTTGGCATCAAGAAGTGGGTGTGCAAAAGAGAAAAGAATCAAAAGAGCAAAGAGAGAAGAAGCAAAAAGTGCAAGAAAAGAAAAGAAAAACACCACTTGCCATATCTCTTGTAGGAAGCGCAAAAGCTCGATGAACATCTAGTAGGTGGTACATTTTGTGCAAATCTTGTAGCCCACCAATAAATTGCAATCGAGCTAGTGGCTCTCCTTGTACTTGTGCAACACGAGCTTATAGTCTTCGCTAGGATCATATGGTTCTTTAGCTCACTTCTTGGTTGCATAACTCCCATTTATCTATCCGTGCGTGTGTTTCTTGAGCTATATTCCTATCTTTTGAGATTGACTTGTTTTTTGCTTTGTGATCATCGTGGTTCTCTACTTGCTTTGACAATATCTTGGTTTCCGGTTGGTTCAATTTGCTTTCCACCTACCATACCTACCTACCAACTTTTAAGCCGTGCGTGTTTTGGAGTTTGCTTTGGATACTTGAACACAAGCACTTTACTTTGTGATTGTTCCCTTTGGTTGTCCACGACATCCAATACTATCTACAAAGGTGAGAGGTTGTGCTCTAGTTTCCTTCCACTCCATATATACACTTGTCTTGTGAGTTAACATGTCTAGGGAGAGCGAATGCAACTATGGAGACCAAGATGACGTTGAGTACATGATGAGTCACATGGACTATGATGCCTCATGCTTTGAGGACATGGGGAACGACTACTACACCGACAATGACCCCCATGACATGATGGATCATCACGAAGACTTCCGCTACCACTACTCCGACTCCGAGTACACGAGCGTCCACGACATGGAGCGGTACCACGACTTCGAGCAACCTTCATCATATGGTATTGACTCCAAGTACACACGAATCTACCACGACTCCGACTACACAAGCTCCAATGACAATGAGGCGCAAATCTCCTCATATGCCTCATCACATGGTACCAACTTCGACTACAACAACATGGTGAACCCCACGACTACAACTCCGATGACATGGTGGAAAACGTCTACGACTACCACTCTTCATGCATGTGCGACGACATCGACTACACCTTCGACAACATGCAAGAGGAGAGGACTCCCATCACCACCATGTTCAAGAGCGGCACCACCAAGCGTCATGGCACAACCTACTATGGGTCAAACTCAAGATGGCACAACAAGAAGACCACCATGAGTCCATCCTATGAAGCTCCATCTACTTCAAGAAGGCGCCATGACAAGGACATCGCCACGAGCGCCAAGCTTCGACATTCTACATCGACAACAAGGCAGCACCCCAAGAAGTGCATCGACAAGGCCAAGCCAAGTCAAGGCCCATCCAGCTCATCAAGGCGCCACAAGAAAGATGCCAAGTTCCAAAATCTCAAGGACGCCATTGACAAGCTTGCCAAGAGCCTACATTCTTCACCACGCTCAAGTTGAAGCTCCAAGGAAAGGTCGCCACGGCAACAAGCACGCCGACGCCAACATGAGGAGAAGCATCCGAATGACTTTCGGCGACACCCCACCACTCAAGAGCGTCAACGTCGACATAAAAAGAAGACGGCGACAAGTGCACATCCTATGGTGTCTCCTTCTAGTGTTGATTCTATTGTTGACGAGTTCATGGCCGACATCGACAAGTTCTTCGAGCAACGGTCAAGCTCACGTCGACACCGCAAGAAGCATGGCAGCACTTGTGAGTACACAACCAAGACGACACCCTTCTCAAGCACTTCTCATGATATGGCCTCTACACCAAGTGACACCACAACATTGGCCCCCATATGGCACGAGGAAGACCTCCTATGCGACAATTGCCAAGGCCAAGACCATGATCCACGAGAATGTCCCAATCTCTTGTGCCCAATATGCAATGGCCAAGGTCATATGATGTGGGATTGCCAAGTTGGTGACCAAGATGGTGAGAAGACGGTCGAGCATGGCATTTTCCCTTCGACCACGGAGGCGAGCATGGATGATGCTATCACTTTGGTTGATGCACCAAGTGAAGTTGCCGAGCATGGGATTTTCCCTTCGGCAAAGGAGTCGAGTGATGATTCCTACACTATGGCATTGACCTTTGGAGGCGAGATGGTTGAGGAGGTTGAGCATGGGAGTTTCCCTTCAACCTTGGAGGCGTATGGAGATGAGGAAACCGAGCCTATCCCTATGAGCTTGAGTTATGAGATGGTACCAATCCCATGTGAGCATGAGAGCCACTTAGCCCACTTGAGTGAGAGTGAGAGTGAGAGTGAGTTGAGTGCCTCCACCATATGTGAGTTTGAGTGCTTTCACTTTGAGGGAATGAGTGATACACCACTTGAGTTGAGAGAGGTAGTTGATAGGTCTTGTGAGGCCATTTCGATTTCTAACAACTTAACCTCTACCTCTAGTGTGTTTTCTCATTGTGTGCTAGGTTCCATGGATGATGAGACGCCAACCTCGACATGACGGTGCCTCAAATGGAGAAGATGTACATGGAGGATGATGATGATGCCACCCCATGTCTACTTCAAGATGAACAAGTCGGCTACATGGAAGCCCCTACTACTTCAACACCTACTTCACATGAGTGGGACTACAAAGGTATGGGTGTTGATGTGACCTTGATCCCACTAGTGGACATGATGAACTATGATTGTTTGCATGCTATGGATGATTCTATTGATGTCACATATGATTCGTTCTTATTCCCTTGTGATACTTTGTTTGAAACCAATGTTGATCAAGTGGAATTACCTATTTGTGATGATTTTGCCATGAGCATGCCTTGTTATGAATGTTTCCATTTTTCTCCCATTGTGGATGCAACATGTTGAATAATTTCTCTTTCACATGTGTTGCTTGCAATAATGTTGAAATGCTTGATAATGAGATTGCCCCCATAGCTTTCTCACTTTTTGGAGATGTTTCATTTTCTCTTATGGACCTTGTTCCATCCTTCACTTTGCATAGTGACTATCCACATATGTCATATTTTTTAATTGATTTTTGTGTGGTTGGTGAATTGCAAATGAAGAGACGCGTCATGATGGATGATGTGTTCATATACCGTGCACATAATTTCTTCATATGGTGTCTTGTGTGTGCCGGTAAACGAATGATAATGTCAACCTCAAACGAGCATGAGTTGACAATACGAGCTATTGAGAGCATACATTTGAGTTGTGGATTGAATCCAACTCTCAAGTCTTTTCCCATGTTTTGCATCAAACAAGTTGAACAATTTCTCTTGCTTATGGTTTGTTTGCAATCATGATGTTGTTTTTGGTCTCCCCTATGACAAGCATGTTTACTTGATCTTTCACATGGATGATTTATGTGTTGCAACAAAAATGATGAACACTTGTTCTTTCCAATGGCTTATTTGCAACCATAAGGACACTTTGTGCATGTCTTGTCATGAGTGTTTTGGTTTATACAAATTTGGTGTTGCAACAAATATGAAGAAAACTTGCTCTTTCATGTGCTTTGTTTGCACCCATGATGATATTTTGGACATTCCACATTGTGTGTTTTTGACAAATTCTCCTCTTGTTGCATCAAGGTTGATGACAAATTGCTCTTTCCAATAACTTGTGTGCAATGATAATCATATGGTTCAACATGAGATACCTAGATGGCATCCTCATATTTTCATGGAGTTTTTGTGTTTCCACATTTTGAAGATGTTCCATTGGATTGCTTGCACATTGACCTTGCACTTGCTCTACCTTTTCATATTCTTGTTTTGTGCTAACGGTGCTATGATAAAGCATGGACATGTCATTATTGATATGCTCCTCTTTCTTGCACACACATGGTTTGCTTGGTCTTTGGTGTTTGTAGGCATGGTGAATTCCAATTCTTCGACAACACATCTACCTCCTTTGCATGGTGATGAAGAGCAAGAGTCGAGGACGACTCTTTTTAAAGGGGGGGGGGAGATGATGTAGCCCGGGTCACGACCATCACCATGTCAAGCATCCCAACTCATCACAAGTCACCACGGACCTCAAAGGTGAACTCATTCCTCTACGAGAACTCATTTCCCACCCTTTTGGATGGTATGCTACGTCATCTTCTATCTCTTGTTGATACTAGGAGTGTCACGACGACTACGGATACACGAGAGGATGACTAAGGTGCAAGAGGATTGGAGGACGCCAGGACGGTGGCTTGGAGGAGGAGAAGGAAGAGAGCAAGCAGAGTCAGGGGCGGTACTACCGGCCCCAACGGCGGTACTACCGCCAGCACGGCACTACCGCCGCCACTACCGCCAGAACCACCCTTCGGGAGCCATGTGCGGCACCGGCACCGGCAGTGGCACCGGTACTACCGCCGACGCGGTACTACCGCTCCTACCAGGGGTACTACCGCCGGCGCGGAAGCAACAGCGGCTCAGGCCCGGACCAGCGGTACTACCGCTGGTCCCAGCGGTACTACCGCTGCTGTGGGAACCAGCAGGGAATATTCCCTCGTATCCCTCTCCCACCTACCCTCTTTGGGTCTAGACTATAAATACCTCCTTGGCTGCCTAGGGTTAGGGTTAGACTATGTTTTGAGATTAGAGTAGAGCTGCGCTCCTTCACCTCAAGATGGACTCCTTCCTCCCCTTGTGGGGATGGTTCCTCCCCTTGTGGAGAAGATCCCTCTAGTGGATCCAAGACCTCTACTTGTAGTTTGACTACTTGCCAATCTTTCATCCTCAGGTGACTTTATTGGAGCGGTTTGGTTGACCGTTGGAGAAACAACCATCCAAGATCCCTTCTTGTATCTACTTGCCGATCTCCCACCCTCGTGTGGATTCTATTGGGCCCGTTGGACCGACCGGTAAGGGAAACGATTCTTGTATCGGGTTTGTGTTCTTGTATTCTTGGTGTTCTTGGTGTTCCTCGTGTTTATTGCGTGCGTTCGTCCACTCCCGCCGTCAATCCGTGAAGATCGGGCAACCCTAGAAGTCCCCTAACTTCATCATACATCAGAAACATTGCTCCATCAATACCATTATCCCCAATCCCACGTTGTGTCTACTATGCAGTCGTTTCAGTACAATCCTGCTGGTATGAGTGTGAATTCAAGCCATTTGTCAACGCAAAATGTGTGGCCATCAGTATCTAGCACACCAATTCCTGAGGAAACACATAGTCGCTCTGACAGGAGGGCTGCATCGCTTGCCAAATTCAGGCAGAAAAGGAAGGACCGTTGCTTTGACAAGAAGGTGAGGTATGTAAATCGGAAGAAACTTGCTGAAATAAGGGCGAGGGTGAGAGGTCAATTTGTTAGGCAGACAAGCAATGCAGATATAATTAGCACTGGGGATGATATCTCTGAATATGAAGACGATGATCCATCCTGCAGGGAGATCCATGTGGTTTCTTCACCAGAGTAGTGTGGAAGGTCATCTTACATGTGAACTGTTGTGCTGATGATTGGTCACTTTGACAATTGTTAATGGTTTTTTGAGTAGGAGCCACCGGATTTGCCTGTGAACAAAATGATGGTGTGGTCGAATGGGATGGCTGTGTAGTTGGACATGGTACTGAAGAGGGAGGTTTAATGATGTACCCTGAACCACTTTACTGGTATGACCCTTTCCTAGAAAACACCCATCTCTTTCTGTTTGGCCAAAAAAAACTATTGCACCTTTTTATATATTCATCTACCTAGAGCTACTTGTATTTATATAATCATCTACCTACAGCCATAATTTGTCAGCTGAAAGTAGTTCCCTACCTAGAGCTCCTTGTGTTCATATAATCATCTATAGATTTATTTTCAATGCGCAGCCGTCTAAAACTTAGTAACACATGTATTTTTCATTAGTAGATGCAGCTATTTAAACTTAGCAATGCAATTCTTACTTTCATTTCTGATTTCTCCAATCTATAAATGTCATGCAATTCTTACTTTCTTATATGCTTCATTCAGGACGGGTTGCATGAAAGAATCAAGGTGGAAGATAGATCCCCTGATATGATATAGTTTCCGTGACATGGATAAAAATCCCCAGGTCTTACCATCTTAGTGTTCAAAAGATTCAACTAAAAAGGTAATATTCCTCCACCATCTGGTTATATTTCTGCAATGAAAGTGATATAGCTGCTCTACCCCGATCATGGTAATGAGTGCGAACTTGGAGTAGTTATAGCAATAAGACATCTGTGGTGCACGCTGTAGCCATCAAGGATGGTTCATGACACAAACAAAAGAACCGAAAGAAAACACAATAAGATGCATGTGCGTTTCTATGGGGGCTTATATCAGCATAAAAGACAATAATCTCATTGCAAAACAAAAACCATGTTCGTGTTATGTAGCAAATATTATAACGAGTTTCTCTCCCATGATGGCCACAGTGGAGTTGATCTTCAGAAACAAGTTATATTCTGAATGTAAGTATGCATGACTGAAAAAACGTTAAGTAAAATGGGCTTAAAGTTGAAGTGACAAATATCTCACCTATGAAGTAAGGATCTCTCTGAATACGATGTTCTTCATGTACGTACCAACAGGACGAACGGAGCTGTTGTTTTGGCTATCATCTTTGTTCTTCTTTTTGTTACCAGCATCCTTCAAGACAAGAATCTTCACGTTGTTTCTGGCGGTGGATCTAGATAGCGCAACATACAACTGCCCGTGAGAGAACACTGGCTCCGGCAAGTAAATACCAGCATTCGGGATAGTCTGTCCCTGTGCCTTATTAACCGTCATGGCGAAGCTGAGCCTAATAGGAAACTGCTTCCTCTTGAACTTAAAAGGGAACATATCATCATCAGAGGGGCATAGCGGAATCCTTGGCAAGAAGATCCTCTTTCCAGCATGTTGACCCAACACAATTTCGGCATCGATGACATTCCTTTGAAATCCTCGAACCACCAGCCTCGTGCCATTGCAAAGTCCATTCGTGTGGTTAATGTTTCTGAGCAATATGACCTGTCAGTTAGTCTTGAGCTTAAGCAAATGTGGGGGTAGCCCATTAGGGGTCAATGTGTTAAGGAAATCCGATGGGTAGTAGTTATGAGGGCCATCCACCGTAGAATCAAAGCTATGGTACACCATCTCATCTCCCTGAAATGGATTAATCATCTTCAAATTGACCCTATCCACGCAATCATTTCTCGTTGACAAGATTGCTTTGGAGGTGATGTAGTTTGGGTCTGACATGTTTGCACCAAGATTAGGGAAAACATTTTCTATTAGTGTATCAAGATCAGTGGATTTCCCAGTAGACGACACACATATCACGTCTGGAAGGCGGATGTCACCATCACCATTGGTCTCCTCCTTACCATCACCGATGCGCAATAGGTATTCCGCAAACCACGGGTCAGTATGTGCCCTCATATTTCGTACCAGCTTGAGGTGACGCATGCAGTCCCAAAGATAGGACCTACGTAGCGATTGATGGTCCCGAAGAGCAAGGTTTTGATATCTGCAAAAATAAACGGGATTAGGTTGAGACTCCAAGTGCAGAGTGTATAGTAAGTGGAAGACAGTTTTCCCCACGAGGGGTGACTCGAGGGTTTAATATCGAACTCTCGGGGAATCTGAAGTGGTAGATTTATCTTCTTATCCTTCTTTTGGTTACCTACAAAACAAGGTTAGATGTTTTGGTCCTCAACCTCACCTGTGGTTGTCAAGCACAAGGTGTAAGAATGATATCAGGATAGTTATGCAATGCAAACAAGAAATAAATATGCAATGATGGTGGATGCAATGATAAATGATATTTTTGGGTTTTTGAATGATGTATGCAAGATGAAAAGTATTTTTGTATTTTCGGATTTAATGATGGCTGAAAATAGAAAAGTGGTATATGGTGTTGGAAAGGTGTTTCTTATGATTAAAAATGGACTGGGGTTCATGGTTTCACAAATGCACTCTCTCTTTATAAAGTGGTAGACAATGGAACACACAAAGTTAACATATGAGATTGCAACACAGGGTTTGATAACAAGTTACTTAGATATATGGGCATCACGTCCTAACATAGAGATCTTTTGGTTATTAACCTCTCTTATACTCCACCAAGATGCGAACTAAATCATAACACCTCAGTAATTAAGATAACTCAGAGTATAGCATTAAGTATCATGACATGAAGTGAAAATAAGAACATGCTAGATCTAGTCATGGAGTAGTGGCAATGGTCACGCCCACATCCCCGGTAGCATGGTATTTTAGTTTATCCCTAGTGAGGTAACAAAGTAAGGTAAAGATACCAAAGTGGATCGCAGAACTTTCTCTCACGTTCACTGCACTAGCCACCCCCCGTTACTCCAACTAATGCACACGTTCCCCCACACACGCTCTCATAAACATGCTTGATCAAAACAAGTAGACAAGAACGGGGTACATAATATGCATCTATACTCATAACTGAAACAAACATTGCAATCTCAAACATATATTAACTCATAAAGATCCACCACAAAGGTATTACAACGGTGACCGTAATCATGTTCAGCAGCTCATACGGTGCTAATTAGTGAAGCTCAAGAGAGGAGAGATACATAAGTTACTTCCACAAACCCATAGTCCAGAGGTGGACTACTCCCTCTTCATCATGGAGACGGTGGAGAAGTCGATGGAGAAGATGGAGACCACGCCGGCAGCGCCCCGCCGGAGTTTTCCCCCTCCAATCTGCAGCTCCTGATCTCCGTTTCGGTGTTTCTGTGTTTGTGCGGCGCTCCTTCCAGAGAACGTCGGGGGACCTTTTTTATAGGCGTTTTTAGGTCAAGACGATGTCGGTGGAGCGAAGATCGACGGCAACGGAGCCACGAGGCCAAACGGGTGGGTCCCACGCGGCCACAGTACCTGGCCGCGTGGGCCACCCCCGTTTGGCCTCGGGCCTCCGTTTGTTCGCTTCCTTCGCCCACAGGTCTTCTTCCTTCCAAATATTGACGCCCGTAAATTTCCAGGTGATTTCGTTGACGTTTGGGTCCCTGAAACATTAAAATAAGAAAACGGGTTTTCTGCCTGTGCAGGGTTAATTCCATAAAAATAGGAAATAAATGAATATTCCCAAAATCATTATAAAACATTGATATAACCCTTATATGATGCAAATATGATTGGAATATAAGCAATTAAAGTGCAAAGTTCATGTATGCATTTTACATGCATCAACATCCCCAAGCTTAATCCATGCTCGTCCTCGAGTATGAAGATGATAAAACTAACATGGACTTTGCAATTTAATACTTAACAATGGATATCAAAGATGATTACTATTGCTACATATAGTCAAATGATTCATTCTTCAAAGGAGTAGCAATATGCAAATAGTTTATGAAGTGATATCAAGTATTCAAGACAAGGATGTTCATTGATAGTTCACAAAGTGTAACATGGTAGCAAGTAATATGGAACACATGTATGCATAATGATAAGTAGAACATCCTACAATGGTCATAGAGTGTAGATGAAAATCTGAATATGATAGGTGTACACTTTGGAAAGATGTATATGTGAGTAGAGGTAAAGCATGCATAAGTTTCATCCAACTTCCAAACTCTTCTACTTAAGTTAATGATTGCAATAAGGTATTCATTGGTGTCAAGCTCTCATTGCCCCTATCATAGCATCTTGAATGATTAAGGTTAAAGTGAAAGCAAATATGAGTAGTGTGCTTGATAAAGAATGGGTTGAATGTCTCATGCCCCTTGAATACAAGTACTTACACCATGTGTTACTCAACTTGGGAAACAAAGCAAGTTCAATTAAATATCATTGTAAGCATAATAGTATCATCAAGAGCGTCAACTGGGGTACCTCTTGTCCCAAGATATGGAACAAGCCCATATCAAAATGACAAGACAAACAAACAAAATGAACAATCTCAACACCCTTTTTATTTACCATTTGGAATAGTTTTTTATTGCAAGGTGTATCACAGAAGGTTCACCATAGTATGTAAGTAAATTTCCACCATGAATGATGCATGGCTTAGATTAGCGGCCCAGGCGTCTCTCTAACCATTTACACAAACTCATTTAAACTCACTCTATTTCCACATTTATTTCAACATGATAAGCATCCATAGACAAAAGCACATGATATCAACTAAATGAGATGAAGAGCGTGTTGAAAGCTTGCCATGTGACAGCACATATGGGCTAACTTCCAACCCAAAACATTCATCAAGCCACAAACATCATAATCTTAATCACAATGGGTCAAGTTTTATTATGCAAATAAAAGAACATTGTGCATCAAGTTCGTGAGAGCTATATAACCAATTTTTTCCATTGCAATCAATAACATAAACATTTTCATTCAGAGGTAAGATAACACAAACAACATGTTAAACATACTCGGAATAGCATAAAGCCAATAGGTAGATATGGTGGACTCACTGGAATAACTTTGGTTGAAGGTGTTGGAAACAAGTTTTTGCTTGTTGGAGTTTTTGGGCTAGCAAAAGGGAGAAAGTTGACCATCTAGATGCATGCATGAGTGTCCATAGAACTAACTAATCCATGTTAAACCAAGTAAATAACAATCAGCACCAAAACATGAATAAGTGATAGCTCTACAAAAAGAATTTGCAAACTATTACTCATAAACAAGCTCATGAATCATGCAACTATATGTATCATTAAAAATCAAGTCAAACATCCCTTTTCCCAATCTTATAAAAGCATCCAACATATTTCAACCCATATTTCCAGTAGCTCTCTCATATATAATTGATAGTGTGGTGGTCTCTCAAGACTCAAACAAAAACAAAAAACGACGCTCCAAGTTTATGCGATAAAGTGTTTCGATCGAAAAACAGAAGTTGGACGTGTGCAAACCGAGAGTGTGTAGGTCCAGCGGGGTTGTCTTCACATCCCCAAGCTTATGGTCTTCACCATCCTTGGATAGCTCTTGGTGCATCTCCTCCAATCCCTGTGAAAAAACTTCAAAACACCGTTTCTCCCATCTCTTTTCTGTGGGGTGCATTAATAGTGATAAACAAATAGGTTCCTTGCTGCATATAATCCTTGAACAAAAATTCATATGACATGTCCAGAAAGTATAATGTTGTATGCCTACTCATAAACTCAATTGGATCAAAAAGATTCAACTTAAAAGCTCAAAGCATGCATCAAACAAAATGGGACAGAATCTGTCCAGAAAAACAGCAGCAGCAAAACGTATTTTTCTACCCTACCAAACTTTCTCGAAAAATTCCGAAAAAATTCATGCATACAGAGGATGAAAAGTTGCAACTACAGTTCAAATATGAGCTCATTCGGAGTTACAGAATAAGAATTAAAAATCATACCGTGCACTGATTCGTGCAGGAATAAAATCTCCGAACGCTATAAGCAACTTTTTCAAACCAAAAAGGGTAAAACTTGGCACTTTATTAAAAACTCCAGAACCTAACTAGACACAAAATCTCTTGTTACAGCAAGAGGACACAAAGAAAAATCACACACAAAAATAACCGGGTTGCCTCCCGCAAAGCGCTTTCTTTATAGCCATATAGCTAGGCTTCTTACTTGTTGTTTTATTGTGGACGAAGCTCATGAGGGAGCTTGAACTTTGGTGGTTCCCTCTTCCTTGGAAAGTGTTCCATGCACTTCTTGTGTGGAAACTGAAACTTTACATTCCCTTCCTTTGAATCAATGATAGCACCTGTGGTACGAAGAAAAGGTCTTCCAAGAATAATAGGACTAGAGGTTTTATTCCCCATGTCCATGATTAGAAAATCCACAGGCACAAAAGTCATATGTAACTCTACCATAACATCACTTACTTTTCCCAAAGCATGTTTAATAGAGTCATCAGCAAGTGCTAGTTCAATAGAGCATTTTTCAAGATTTTTCAATTCAAGCACTTCATATAGTTCTTTAGATAAAACAGAGACACTAGATCCTAGATCAAGTATGGCATGGTGTGTCTCTTTTCCAATAGTTACTAGTACCTTAGGTATCCACATATCCCCAAGCTTAGGTGGTATCATAGCCTCTTGGTTGTACCTAGCAATCTTTTCTTTCAAGACATGATTAGCAATATAAGAACCAAAACCTGCTTGGTTAGTGTTGATGGAAGGATCACTTGCAAATTTTTGTAAGATAGATATTAATTCATGCAAGCTACAATTTTCTAAGTCAAGCAAAGGATCCTTGACTTCATTAAGCATTTTAACTTCCTCAACTTTCTTTTCCAACTCAATCAGCATAAGAGATTCATCATGTTCAGTTTCTTTAGCTTCTTCTTTTAAACTACCAAGTTGAGACATGAGTGGCAACAAATATTCAGGGTAGTTTAATAATTCATCAAGAGTTTCCTCCAAAGTAAGAGGAACATTTTCAGCAATGTTAACAGAATTCATTCCAACCACAGGTGATGCTTGTGGTTTCCCTGCAGACATACTCAATAAAGTGGCTTGATTATCAGCTAGTTTAGACAAAGCTTTGTCTAGTCCTGCAGCTTGGAGTTGTAAGCCTTTAATATCAGAACTAATAGAAGCAACAGACTTATTCAACTCTTGTATCATGGTATTATGACTAGCAACTTGTTCCATGAGAATTTTGTTAGCCTCAGAATTATCATTGCGTGATAACATAGGCTTCCAATTATCATTAGCATTAGGATATGGAACAAAAGGACGATTGTTGGGAACATATGGGGGTTTATTATAAGAGTTATAATTGTTGTTACCATACCCATTATTACCATAGTTCCTAATGAAGTTGACATCAATATTTTCAGAATTGTTTCCAACTAGTTCTTGCAAAGGAACATTTTCAACACTAGGTTTATTAAGCAAAGCAAGAATAGTATCCATTTTAGATGACAAATCATTAGTTTCTTCAATAGAGTTCACTTTCTTAGAAGGACTAGTTGAATGCCCGTGCGTTGCCACGGGCTATGTAATTTTATGTTCTAGCTAGACCTCCACATTATGCTTATATCTAACTTTATGTGGACTATATCATGAAATAAGAAAACAATTCAATTTCAAGAATAGGATGACATAGTAGCTCCGTACGGACATGGCATCGCGATGGATTCAGCGCAAGGGGTGTTCCGTCTAGCCACGAGTCTTGCATTGCGCTGAGCTAGAAGTGTCTGCTTTTTCTCAGGTGATATGTTGTGCCAATTTTCTCTTCGACGAGCGTTCATCTCTTGTTTCTCCTTTGGTGATACGTTCCGCCTTGTCTGCCTTTGGCGAGCATTTCTCTCATCTATTGTTTTCTTTTGCCTGGCTACTCTTCTTTGGGCATTCATGTCCTCCCTTTTTTAGTCTGTTAAGTTATTTCGTCGTGCTCTGTCACGTTCCCATCTTGCTTGATTTTGCATTTTCTCATGTTTGCAATAGCGTCGTCTTCATGATCAATCGAGGTTGTCAAAATGAGTTGACATTTGTTTGGTGTGCCCTCACGCAGTGGAAGTGAGCAAGCAAGTTCAAGTTTTTCACCTTTGAAAAAAATTGTATTATTATAACACTAATACATGTTATAAAAGTTCATGAATCTATCTGGTCAATAATTAATGTAACTATATTCAGATGCGTGCGATGTTTAGAATGCACTGTTGTAGGAGGGTACCGTTGACAGTTTCACCAGGCTTTGTTAGATGAGATGACGCGAGGGTACTATTTACTGAAATAGTTGAGTATGCGTGAGCTGGTACGTCATTGTAGTTATCTGCATATTGTTTTGCCTCTGACATCTGCATGAAAATGGTTACTCGGGTGAAATAGAAAATTAAGCTCTATACCAATTTAAAATACCATGGGAAGGACGTACCTTCATTTAATAATTGTATAAATCACCACTTCAATATGCGTTTTTTTAGTACCAATTTATTAGAAGAGAGATATACCTGGCCTCTTTATATGCTGGTATCAGTTGACACAAACCACTGAGCAACCAGCTGGACTGATTCCGCTAGCTACGGTATGTCTCTGACCAAGCAGGTCTATCGATTCCCTCTGGTCCAGCGTACTAAGCAAACTGAATTTACTTCTTGGCTAGCTGATCTACTACGGCACCGGCGGACGTAATGCCAGCGATGTCAATCAGCAGAACAGCGGCACGCCGACCGAGTCTCGGTGATACGGTGGGATTCTGGCAAGGTCGACGCAAGGGCAAGATTATGACGGGCGGCGTTTCTCGAGTTTGGCATAACATCAAGCTGGCGGCAGAACGTCAATGCTTGGCGAGGTCGCAGAACACGACGGTGGAGTCGGCGCTGGTTCACATTATATAGCGAAGCATAATCAGGAGTTTTTGTAGGAGTAGGATTAGAGGCAAGGGCCCCACCAAGGCACGCTGTAGGAGTTCTTGTAGGAGTAGGATTGACAGCGTGGGAGTATGGCCTATCTTGCATTAGAGCAGAAAAGAGGGAGCATGGGCAGGCTGCACGATCAGGCTGTAGGTGGGCACGCTCACGGCTGCCCACCAACTTGCCGCCTGTGCCCATGTAATTTAATGGGGCTTCCGCGATGTGTCCAGTTCTAATCGACATACCAAGTGGGCTACCATATGTCCCATTTGAACCCACCAAATTCTCTGTACACGGGAAAAGGCAAAGGACCTGGCGTTGAACTGATCGATCATGGCTCGCGTTCTTCTTCAAGAGCAGCGGCACGAGTGCACGACGAGCACCAGGAGCCTTCGTATCTGAATCTGACGGCCGCGAGGCAGGTCCAGGAGTCCATCGTCTCCAAGCCAGCGGAGGGCGAGAAGCAGGCCGCGGATGGCTCGTCGGACACCCTTGCCGTAGCGCGCTCCGTCGGCCGGGCTGCGCCGCCATCAGCGTTCAGCGTCGGCCTGCTGGAAGTAGGAGAGCGTGAATGGGTCGGCGGCCAAGGACGAGCACGATAAGGTGAAAAGCACGGCGAACACGCGCTTGGGCATGGGCCTCCGTTGCAGCTAGTGCAGGACTCTCACCAGCTTGTTCGTTTTTCGAGACAAATACACAAATGGCTAGTGCAGGAATCCAGGCAACGTGCGGCACGACCCACGAACGCAGTACGCCGCCGTCCTCCACCGGCCGGCCGGGACGATGAGCGTCCGCGTGATGGCGGTGGCCAAGTCCGTCCTCGCCGAGCTCTGCCGGCTCGCGCGGGACAGAGTGTCCGACAGCAACGACGTCGTCCCCGGCTGGTACCTCATGGTCTTCTCCGGCCCGTTTGGGAAAACAATTATGAAAACAGTTGTAACTTAAAACGGATGCGTACGAGAGTAAGATTTGTCGTTTTTTTCCTTTCCTTGCGTAAGCCGAACTGGATTTGAACTGGATATTGGAGTGCGGAGGACGTACCACCCGACGTACCGCCCGTACGTACCATCACGGCAGCTACAAATATTATAGTATAGATTAGGTGCCCTATCAGTATGCCATTGACTATAGTTTTGTAAAATGCTTTCCAATATTTTTTAGCTTCTACTATAGTCTTACTCATAAAAGCACCTCCAGCAGCAGAATCAAGTATGTTTCTAGACATGTAGTTTAAACCATTGTAGAAAGAGTGTAATATGGTCCATTCATTAACTCCATGTGAGGGACAAGTTCTAAGCATAAGTTTTATCCTATCCCAAGCCATAGCAACATGTTCATTTTCATTTTGCCTAAAAGAAAGGATGTTGTTTCTATTTTGCAAAATTTTAACAGGGGGATAATATTTCTTAATGAAAGCTTCTTTAGATCATCCCAAGAATTAATAGTACCAGATGGCAAGGAATGCAACCACTCTTTAGCTTTTCCTCTAAGTGAAAAAGGAAATAACTTCAGTTTTAGGATATCACTTTCCACATTTTTAAACTTTTGCATGTCACATATTTCAACAAAATCATGAAGATGCATAGAGGCATCCTCCATAGCACTACCACCAAATTGTTCCCTAGTTATCAAGTTCAACAAACTAGGACTTACTTCATAACTCTCAGCATTTATCTTAGGTGTGGCAATAGCTCTCGTGATAAATTGATCATCAGCAGTGTTTGTGTAGTCACACAGCTTAGTTCTTTCTCCCATTTTAGCAAGTTTTTTTTTGATATTTTTGATTTTTTATGCAAAACTGAAATAAATATGATATGATATGCAATGACACTAACAAAACAAATAAACTGCTTTGTAAGTAAAGATGGATAAGATGGTGCTCACGTAGGTGCAACCTCCCCAAGCTTAGGTGTTAGCACAAGTTGGTGACGTTGACTTTGTTGTGAGATGAATGCGATGATGCACACCCTTGGATAAATCTCTCAGCTACGATTCCCCGGCAACGGCGCCAGAAAACGTCTTGATGGTCCCGAAGAGCAAGGTTTTGATACCTGCAAAAATAAACGGGATTAGGTTGAGACTCCAAGTGCAGAGTGTATAGTAAGTGGAAGACAGTTTTCCCCACGAGGGGTGACTCGAGGGTTTAATATCGAACTCTCGGGGAATCTGAAGTGGTAGATTTATCTTCTTATCCTTCTTTTGGTTACCTACAAAACAAGGTTAGATGTTTTGGTCCTCAACCTCACCTGTGGTTGTCAAGCACAAGGTGTAAGAATGATATCAGGATAGTTATGCAATGCAAACAAGAAATAAATATGCAATGATGGTGCATGCAATGATAAATGATATTTTTGGGTTTTTGAATGATGTATGTAAAATGAAAAGTATTTTTGTATTTTCGGATTTAATGATGGCTGAAAATAGAAAAGTGGTATATGGTGTTGGAAAGGTGTTTCTTATGATTAAAAATGGACTAGGGTTCATGGTTTCACAAATGCACTCTCTTTTTATAAAGTGGTAGACAATGGAACACACAAAGTTAACATATGAGATTGCAACACAGTGTTTGATAACAAGTTACTTAGATATATGGGCATCACGTCCTAACATAGAGATCTTTTGGTTATTAACCTCTCTTATACTCCACCAAGATGCGAACTAAATCATAACACCTCAGTAATTAAGATAACTCAGAGTATAGCATTAAGTATCATGACATGAAATGAAAATAAGAACATGCTAGATCTAGTCATGGAGTAGTGGCAATGGTCACGCCCACATCCCCGGTAGCATGGTATTTTAGTTTATCCCTAGTGAGGTAACAAAGTAAGGTAAAGATACCAAAGTGGATCGCAGAACTTTCTCTCACGTTCACTGCACTAGCCACCCCCCGTTACTCCAACTAATGCACACGTTCCCACACACGCTCTCATAAACATGCTTGATCAAAACAAGTAGACAAGAACGGGGTACATAATATGCATCTATACTCATAACTGAAACAAACATTGCAATCTCAAACATATATTAACTCATAAAGATCCACCACAAAGGTACTACAACGGTGACCGTAATCATGTTCAGCAGCTCATACGGTGCTAATTAGTGAATCTCAAGAGAGGAGAGATACATACGTTACTTCCACAAACCCATAGTCCAGAGGTGGACTACTCCCTCTTCATCATGGAGACGGTGGAGAAGTCGATGGAGAAGATGGAGACCACGCCGGCAGCGCCCCGCCGGAGTTTTCCCCCTCCAATCTGCAGCTCCTGATCTCCGTTTCGGTGTTTCTGTGTTTGTGCGGCGCTCCTTCCAGAGAACGTTGGGGGACCTTTTTTATAGGCGTTTTTAGGTCAAGACTATGTCGGTGTAGCGAAGATCGACGCCAACGGAGCCACAAGGGCCAAACGGGTGGGCCCCACGCGGCCACAGTACCTGGCCGCGTGGGCCACCCCCGTTTGGGCCTCGGGCCTCCGCTTGTTCGCTTCCTTCGCCCACAGGTCTTCTTCCTTCCAAATATTGACGCCCGTAAATTTTCAGGTGATTTCGTTGACGTTTGGGTCCCTGAAACATTAAAATAAGAAACGGGGTTTTCTGCCTGTGCAGGGTTAATTCCATAAAAATAGGAAATAAATGAATATTCCCAAAAATCATTATAAAACATTGATATAACCCTTATATGATGCAAATATGATTGGAATATAAGCAATTAAAGTGCAAAGTTCATGTATGCATTTTATATGCATCAGCGATGCATCAATTATCTGAGCCCTTGATCCCTTATGAACAACAGGGAGGACCTGCCTGAAATCTCCACCGAACACAACCGTCTTTCCACCAAACGGCTTGTCTAGTCGGCTCATTATATCACGCATACTGTTGTCCAGTGATTACCCCCAAGAGCAAGGGATCACCGTAGCACCTCTCAATGTGGAAGTAAGGTATCGATCCGCAGGAGCAAGAAGGAAAAGTTATCTATTCCCTACAACTAAAGTGTCACAAGTTTTAGTTGATTATGCACTAAACAAGTTGAAAGAACAAGGTGGTTGATTTGATGGATGAAAGTTTAATGTAACAAGCAAGAATGTAAAAGTGTCCCAATCCTCTTCAATGCAAGAGGACAAGACAAAGGTTTTCTCTTATAGGAACAATGGACATGGGTTCATGGGTTCACTTAATCCTCTCTCTCTCATCTATGGTGATTATCATGTTATAGATAAAGTACACACAATTGTCATGTTTTAATGGTAGCTTTTATGACGGCTATATGTCCTAAAACACATAGTTGAAAGAAGTACTCATTTGTGTTGCTAGGTCACCCTCGTAAGGCTAGCGTGGTTGCTCTCACTCCCACATCATACTCTTTCTTTTTACCCCCAGATAAAGGATGTTGGCGGTACTGTGTCACTCAATACCTATGCCTGTCACATCGGCCATCCCGTACCCACATACATCATACTTCTTAATGGACAATATTCTAAACACTAGTGCAATGATTTATATTTCGTGTGTGTGACCACACCTCTCTCATCTATCTACACTTGGTGGTGTCAATCACCTCATGATAAAGATAAACAAGGCATTATGCATAAATCAAACCATCACATGCATCATAGAATATCTCCAAAGTATGACAAGTCATAAAAGATCCAACACAACAGTAAATGCATAACAAATATTATCTCACACCACAATATCCACCATGGGAATTACATAGATGACCGTAATCATGTTCAGCAGCTCATACGGTACTAATTAGTGAAGCTCAAAGAGAGGAGAGATACATAAGTTACCACCACAAACCCAAATCCAGGGGTGGACTACTCCCCCTTCATCATGGAGACGGTGGAGAAGTCGTTGGAGAAGGTGGAGACCACCCCGGCAGCGCCCCGCCGGAGTTTTCCCCCTCCAATCTGCAGCTCCTGATCTCCGTTTCGGTGTTTCTGTGTTTTGCGGCGCTCCTTCGCGAAACGCCAGGGGACCTTTTTTATAGGCGTTTTTAGGTCAAGACGAGTCGGTGGACGAAAGATCGACGGCAGCGGAGCCACGAGGCCCAAACGGGTGGGCCCCACGCGGCCACAGTACCTGGCCGCGTGGGCCACCCCCTTTTGCCTTGCGGGCTCCGTTTGCTTGATTCCTTCGCTCCTACGTCTTCTTCCTTCCAAAATAACGACCTCTGTATTTTCCAGAATTTTATGACGACGTTTGGGTCCCTGAAACATAAAAGGAAAGAAATAGGGTTTTCTGCCTGCGCAGGGTTAATTCCATAAAAATAGGAAACAATTATTTATTTCCTAAAATCATTAAATAACAGTGGTATAACCCTTATATGATGCAAATATGATTAGAATATAAGTGATATAGTGCAAAGTTCATGTATGCATTTTACATGCATCAACATCCCCAAGCTTAACCCATGCTCGTCCTCGAGTATGAAGGTGATAAAACTAACATGGACTTTGCAATATAGCACTAACAATGGATATCAAAGATGATTGCTATTGCTACATAGAGTCAAATGATTCATTCTTCAAAGGAGTAGCAATATGCAAATAGTTTATGAAGTGATATCAAGTATTCAATGCAAGGATGTTCAATGATAGTTCACAAAGTGTAACATGATAGATAGTAGTATGGACCACATGTATGCATAATGATAAGTATGACATCCTACATTGGTCATAGAGTGATGATGAAAATCTGAATATGATAGGTGGACACTTTGGAAAGATGTATAAGTGAGTAGAGGTAAAGCATGCATAAGTTTCATCTAACCTCCAAACTCTTCTACTTAAGTTAATGATTGCAATGTGGTAATACTTGGTGTCAAGCTCTCATTCCCCTATCATAGCATCTTGAATGATTATAGTTTAATGTGAGAGCAAATATGAGTAGTGTGCTTGACAAAGTAAAGGTTAGGTGTCTCATGCCCCTTGAATACAAGTACCTACACCATGATTACTCAACTTAGGAAACAAAGCAAGTTCAAGTTATATATCATTGTAAGTAATAATAGTATCATCAAGAGCGTCAACTGGGGTACCTCTTGTCCCAGGATATGGAACAAGCCCATATCAAAATGACAAGACAAACAAACAAGATGAACAACCTCAACACCCTTTTTATTTACCATTGGAATAGCTTTTATTATAAGGTGTATCACAGACGGTTCACCATAGCATGTAAGTAAATTTCCACCATGAATGATGCATGGCTTAGATTAGCGGCCCAGGCGTCTCTCTAACCATTTATACAAACTCATTTAAACTACTTCATTTCCACCTCATTTCACCATGATAGGCATCCATAAACAAAATACATGATATCAACTAAATGAGATGAAGGAGCATGTTGAAAGCTTTGCATGTGACAGCACATATGGGCTAACTCCCAACCTCGAACATTTATCAAGCCACTAGCATCATAATCTTAATCACAATGGGTCATGTTTTATTTATTGCAATGATAGTAAAATGTGCATCAAGTTCGTGAGAGCTATATAACCAACTTTTCCCATGGCAATCAATAAATAATCATTTTCATTCAGAGGTATAGATAACACAAATATCATGATGAACATACTCGGAATAGCATATAGCTAGTAGGTAGATATGGTGGACTCACTGGAATAACTTTGGTTGAAGGTGTTGGAAACAAGTTTTGACTTGTTGGAATGTTTGGGCTAGCAAAAGGGAGAAAGTTGACCATCTAGATGCATGCATGAGTGTCCATAGAACTAACTAATCCATGTTAAACCAAGTAAAATAACAATCAGCACCAAAACATGAATAAGTGATAGCTCTTCAAAAAGGATTTGCAAACTATTACTCATAAACAAGCTCATGAATCATGCAACTATATGTATCATTAAAAATCAACTCAAACATCCCTTTTCCCAATCTTATAAAAGCATCCAACATATTTCAACCCATATTTCCAGTAGCTCTCCCATATATAAATGATAGTGTGGTGGTCTCTCAAACAAATCAAACCAAAACAAAACAAAAGACGCTCCAAGTTTATGCGATAAAGTGTTTCGATCGAAAAACAGAAGTTGGACGTGTGCAAACCGAGAGTGTGTAGGTCCAGTGGGGTTGTCTTCACATCCCCAAGCTTATGGTCTTCACCATCCTTGGATAGCTCTTGGTGCATCTCCTCCAATCCCTGTGAAAAAACTTCAAAACACCGTTTCTCCCATTTCTTTTCTGTGGGGTGCATTAATAGTGATAAACAAATATGTTTCTTGCTGCATATAATCCTTGAACAAAAATTCATATGAGATGTCCAGAAAGTGTATAATGTTGTATGCCTACTCATAAACTCAATTGGATCAAAAAGATTCAACTTAAAAGCTCAAAGCATGCATCAAACAAAATGGGACAGAATCTGTCCAGAAAAACAGCAGCAGCAAAACGTATTTTTCTACCCTACCAAACTTTCTCGAAAAATTCCGAAACAATTCATGCATACAGAGGATGAAAAGTTGCAACTACAGTTCAAATATGAGCTCATTCGGAGTTACAGAATAAGAATTAAAAATCATACCGTGCACTGATCGTGCAGGAATAAAATCTCCGAACTCAATAAGCAACTTTTCAAGACCAAAATGGGTAAAACTTGGCACTTTATTAAAACTCCAGAAACTAACTAGACACAAAGTCTCTTGTTACAGCAAGAGGACACAAAAAAAATCACACACAAAAATAACCGGGTTGCCTCCCGCAAAGCGCTTTCTTTATAGCCATATAGCTAGGCTTCTTACTTGTTGTTGAAGATGAAGCTCATGAGGAGCTTGAATGTTGTTCCCCTCTTCTTGGGAAGTGTTCCATGCATATACCAGGGTCCCATGTTGCTCTCAAACCGATCAAAATAATAGTCAAGTTGAAACCTGGTTGAGAGAAAAATAGAACACAAAAGTAATAACAACGAAGTCTAACTTTCTTTCTATGCATTGGCATTTTGTATATGAATGAAGTTTTCCAATGCATATTAACAAAAGTTACTTGCAGCCCATAATTATTAGTAGCATAAAGAGGGTTCTCATAACCTCCTCTCTCATAATAGTTGCAAGTAATAGAAGTGTATTCAACCATATAACCAATAGGATCTTCCAATTTAGATAATTTAGGCACATAAAGAGGATCATTAAATTTATTTTGGAATTCATTAGCATGCTTCCCTCTTTCAAAATAGTTATTAAGATCAATATCAAGTTTAATATCATGGTTGCAACAAAGATTTGGAACTAAAGATAATTGCAAACCACATAAGTATTTCTCAACATAAGCAAATTTCTCCTCTATGGTGTTATTAGGAGAATTCAGGAACAAAGTAGGATTCTTATTAGTAAGAGTATTTTCACAAACACAAGTATATCATTTTTATCCTCACATAAAGTAGTAACAAGTTCTAAACATGGAGGATTATCAATAAGCATAGGACCATCATCTAAAGCATTATCATATAACATATTTAAGCAACACTCCTCATCATTATCAATAAGTTTACCAACAAAAGGTTTTTGAGTTTGAGTGTTACTATCATATGTTGATGGTGAAGTTGGGGATCCAACTCTTCATTCTCCAGTTGTTCTTTTTCAGCATCTTCTTGAGATTGCATGGGCATCCCCAAGCTTAGGTTTTTGTCCTCTTCTTCCTGCAAAATATTAGTTCTTTCCATGGCAGCAAGAGTTAACTTTTTACGTTTAATAGCATCTGCTCGAGAAAAGAAATCATCAGCTTCTTGTAATATTTCAAGTTCCTCAAGTGTAAATGTTGCAAGTTCCTCAGGTGTATAATCAAACAGAAAACCCATAGCAAAAGTAATGAAGAACTTACACCCAGACAAGTTTAAAGGAACCTCCCCAAGCTTAGATGATTGCAAGATATAAAACAAGTTAAAGAAACCTCCCCAAGCTTAGTCTAGTGCACACAAGAATAGAAACTTAAGCGCTACGCTCCCCGGCAACGGCGCCAGAAAAGTACTTGATTACCCCCAAGAGCAAGGGATCACCGTAGCACCTCTCAATGTGGAAGTAAGGTATCGATCCGCAGGAGCAAGAAGGAAAAGTTATCTATTCCCTACAACTAAAGTGTCACAAGTTTTAGTTGATTATGCACTAAACAAGTTTCGAAAGAACAAGGTGGTTGATTTGATGGATGGAAGTTTAATGTAACCAAGCAAGAATGTAAAAGTGTCCCAATCCTCTTCAATGCAAGAGGACAAGACAAAGGTTTTCTCTTATAGGAACAATGGACATGGGTTCATGGGTTCACTTAATCCTCTCTCTCTCATCTACGGTGATTATCATGTTATAGATAAAGTACACACAATTGTCATGTTTTAATGGTAGCTTTTAATGACGGCTATATGTCCTAAAACACATAGTTGAAAGAAGTACTCATTTGTGTTGCTAGGTCACCCTCGTAAGGCTAGCGTGGTTGCTCTCACTCCCACATCATACTCTTTCTTTTTACCCCCAGATAAAGGATGTTGGGCGGTACTGTGTCACTCAATACCTAAGCCGTGTCACATCGGCCATCCCGTACCCACATACATCATACTTCTTAATGGACAATATTCTAAACACTAGTGCAATGATTTATATTTCGTGTGTGTGACCACTTGGTGGTGTCAATCACCTCATGATAAAGATAAAAAGGCATTATGCATAAATCAAACCATCACATGCATCATAGAATATCTCCAAAGTATGACAAGTCATAAAAGATCCAACACAACAGTAAATGCATAACAAATATTATCTCACACCACAATATCCACCATGGGAATTACATAGATGACCGTAATCATGTTCACAGCTCATACGGTACTAATTAGTGAAGCTCAAAGGGAGGAGAGATACATAAGTTACCACCATAAACCCAAATCCAGGGGGTGGACTACTCCCCCTTCATCATGGAGACGGTGGAGAAGTCGTTGGAGAAGGTGGAGACCACCCCGGCAGCGCCCCGCCGGAGTTTTCCCCCTCCAATCTACAGCTCCTGATCTCCGTTTCGGTGTTTCTGTGTTTGTGCGGCGCTCCGTTCGCGAAACGCCAGGGGACCTTTTTTATAGGCGTTTTTAGGTCAAGACGGAGTCGGTGAACGAAAGATCGACGACAGCGGAGCCACGAGGCCCAAACGGGTGGGCCCCACGCGGCCACAGTACCTGGCCGCGTGGGCCACCCCCTTTTCGCCTTGCGGGCTCCGTTTGCTTGATTCCTTCGCTCCTACGTCTTCTTCCTTCCAAAATAACGAGCTCTGTATTTTTCCAGAATTTTATGACGACGTTTGGGTCCCTGAAACATAAAAGGAAAGAAATAGGGTTTTCTGCCTGCGCAGGATTAATTCCATAAAAATAGGAAACAATTATTTTATTTCCTAAAATCATTAAATAACAGTGGTATAACCCTTATATGATGCAAATATGATTAGAATATAAGTGATATAGTGCAAAGTTCATGTATGCATTTTACATGCATCATCCAGTGCCTCCACAGCCTGTCTCTTTGTCATGGAAGCCTCATCCCAAATAATGAGAGAAGCTGACTGTAGGAGCTTCACATTCCTGCTCTGTTTTGTGAAGCTACAAAAACCACTATCATCAGTGCTCAATGGTATCTTGAACCGTGAATGAGCTGTTCTCCCTCCGGGCATTATGGAAACTGCTACACCAGAAGTTGCTGTTGCCACAACAATTTTTTCCCACGTACCGTTGCGAGCAGTGCTCTGTATAGAAAAGTCTTTCCAGTGCCTCCAGGTCCATCCACAAAGAACACGCCACCCTCATCTCTATCAACAACAGACATAATTTTGTCATATGCTTTCCTCTGATCCGTATTAAGTGAGTCTGATAGATTTATGTCCTCATCGTTAATCTCGATGGTGGACTCCTCGAAGATCTCCCTTGTCACATCAGTGGCACTGTCAAATTCGTCATCGATATCAGGAAGAGAAAATGATTTTATGTCCTTGCCCATTGACTGAAGCATATTCCTGATATCTATGAGAACCATTTGCTCAACTACAAGTTCAGAAGGATTGTTGCGGTGGTAGTCTTCTGACATTGCCTCCAAGTGCTTCTCCCAGAGTCCGCGCACATCGCTAGGCTCGCAAAATACCAGTATTGTTGCAAAGAGCCTTCGTAGAGATGACGACATCTCGTACAATGTGGATTCAGTAAGGGAGTCATCCAATGTGTTGTCCCCTTGATCAATCCCCTTCTCTCTGCAGCTTCACGAAAGGTTGGTAGTATCTCATCATTAACCGTCCTTAGATCCTCGTAGGAGTGGCACCCGTGACATTGTTTAGAAGGACACGCAGATAGTAATGTTCCCCCTCAGCTGGATGAGCGGACACAATTCTTCCAACCTGTCCACCTGTGTCATATTTCCTTCTTCTCCAGTATTTCTCCTTACCTGTTTGCCAGGTATACCATTCAGGAAAGTCCCTATACAAGATAGAACGAGCCTGAGAGTGCACTCTATTTGCCTCGAAGTATTCTGTAAGCATTGACTTCTCAACACCTTCACGGTTAACTACTCCTTGGATATCTTGGCCCTGTTTGAACGACACCATGTGCATGTTTGGAAGATGGAGCTGCAATTGCATAACTGGTGGATTCATCTTACTCAACGGAAAGCCATATATCCTCCATAATGCTTTCGGAGGAGTCACCCACCTCGCATCTCTGTATTGTTTCATCTCATCTATGTCTCAATTATCATCTGTCTTGTCAGCCTCGGTCATTGAAATAGATGCCCGATCATGACCCTTGTATATGTACTTGAAAAGGTACTTAACGGCCTTTATGCTCCCGCATGCCTCAACATTTATGTGGCAATTGAAATGACGCAGAAGGTGAGGATTGTATGGGACAACCCACCTATTATTTAGCCATTCCTTTCGAACCAGTACGGTATGACCATCTTGACGTCTTCTGTATGGAGGGTAGGAGTCCTTGCCCTATGTGGTAGCCGCATTGAAAGGCCGAGGATAGTGATTCTTGCAAGCAGGACAACCCTTTGTGCACGGGCAATTAGGGTTTAAAGCACCACATAGCCCATGCATCATGTGCTTCACGACCATCTTATATAGTTCTGGGTACTTCTTCTTGTTGGGGAGCTCGGCTGAGATAAGACGGTCATACTGCTCAGGACACGTGAGCTTGTATTTTCTGTTCATGATCAGCAGGAAGTGTGCATGGGAAAGGCCCTCTTTTGTAACTCCACCACATACACATAGGCTCGTACCTTGCCTAGGATGTCCTTTTTCAACAACTTTTTCTTGAGTTCCTCCAGTTTCGCCTTAAAAACCCGGACAACAAGATCTGGACGATCCTGAGGTGTCTGGCCAGGGTAGAATTCGCGCTTGATCTCATCCCAGTTTGGATTGCACGTCATTGTGAGAAAGACGTCTGGCTTGCCGTACTTCCGCACTAAGGCCATATCATCCATGTAGCGACGCCTCATGTCCCGTGGACCACCAATAAATGACGTACTCAACACTGTACGCTTTCCAATAGCGTCTGCCCTACCCTCACCGGCATGCAGGCTGTCCACTAAGCCTTGGTACAAGTCTGCCCTTAACTTATCTTGATGACCCCATATGTAGTCCAATCTGGAGTTCTCGATCTTGATATATGTGTCGACAGCGAACTGCTGAAAAAGACGCTTGCCGTAGAGGATCGGGTTGAATATCCCAGGACGCATCTGGAATTTGTAGCAGTAGTAGTCCCGCACAGACACACATATCTCCCTCCAGCAGCTGCATAGAGAATGGAAAATGAGTGGCGCTGGAGAGACAGGAGATTACATTGCATACCATGGACTGTGCATGAAATAAAAATTTTGAACACTAACCTGCATCATCCGCGTCGGTCTCATCAGGTGTGAATTGGGAGGACTCAGCCTTATCACGACGAGTTAGACGAGCCGCACGAGCTGCCATCACAACATCATAAGATTTTTTTGCCTTCGGGATATCTGTATGCCACCCAAGCTCGCCTCTAGGAAAGAATAGAGGGTAGGACAAAGCATCGTAACATCCATAATAGGACTTTATACCATATATATCTCTATTCTTCCCCTGCAGGATGACACTATGCTCGAACTGTCTTCTTCGTTCGCTCCCCTCCACCCACACAGCGGCTACTTCTGAAGTGGTCGGTGCATTGTATCTTCTTTGATCCATCCTTTTGTCAAGGTTAAGTGTGATATGATAGTCCTCAACATCCTCAACATGTCCCATACTCCGGAGATGTTCAGAGTATGGGTTCTCACGAAGTATATTCGTCAGATGTGTGATTACTTCTTTGTCTTTCTCTAACTGCTCTTTGCGGCAACTACGATACCTGTGCTCTAATCTTGGGTCATCATCAAAAAAATAAAGCTCAAGGTGACTCAGCTCCAAACCAAATAGTCTGCCAAATGACCGTATGTTATGGTACATTTGTCCATGGGCACGAAATGTGTAGATATGATGCATTGATGTGTTAGTGGTATCACTATCAAGGTGGCAGTATAGTGACATGAACGAGAAATGACCATTGAAAAACCTTATGTTGTCCCAGAAATGCCTAGCATCCGGGTCTGAACTCGTCCAAAGCCTCTTGAGCTCCGGTGGTGTATCCAAGTTGGCTAGTTTGATCTTCCCCTTACGGCAGCAAAACCCAGGGGTCTCATGCTCGAACTTCTTTGCACCACAAAATTTGCAGTCCTCAACAGGCTTCAGCATGTGCGTTTCTGTTGGGATTTTGCTGTACACCTCGTCGTATGGATCTGGGACGCTTGGAATTGAATATGGTTCCTGCCTGAAGTAGATTGTTGAAGTGATCTACGAGTTCTTCGTAACAGATCGCCTCCATTTTCATCCCCTATGAAACAAAACAAATCACGAGATGGCACAAATGTAATATATGCATAAATTGTTCACAGTAAAGATGATTACTCTTATGTCAGCTAGTATAACGGTGAGGAACCTTCCATCAACGGTCTGTATTATGCGAGTGCGTAGAACTTTCGTCGTTGTTTCCCAGGGGAAGGAGAGATGTAGGTGATCTTCGTTAATCTCATCAAACGTGACATTTCTGCAAACAAAGGATCAAAATATTAGCTCTACAGAGGATGCCATGGGGATGGGTAGGGTAAGTGGGGATTACATATTGATAGGAGGAGCCGAGTAGGCGGAAATGGCTCTGGTTCTGGCAACGGCGCCGTCACCCTTTTGGAGCTTCGGTGTCGAGATGCCATGGGGATGGGTAGGGTAAGTGGGGATGGGTCGAATCGAGGAAATACTTATATGGAGCTGGAAACGCAGCATGTAATCTGCGCCATTTAATCCGTTGGTTCATAGGGGATGGATGTCATTTATTAATATTGTCGGTACAGTTTTGGTAGATTTTGCTATGTGTAATCCTCTGTTTCCGATTGCTGATTGAGAATTTATTGCTGATTGAAAATTAATTACAGTTTTGGTAGATTTTGCTATGTTTCCGATTGCTGATTGATAATTTATTGCTGATTGAAAATTAATTGATTCCACAGGTACGCTTGCCCTGATTTTGGATCTGGTAATTAATCAACGACTTTAATTCCAACGTGCGGGCAAAAAGTGCGAGGGGGGGGGGGGGGTGGACGGTATAGTTGGACGAAAGGTTTTTCTGTTGGCAGACTAAGGAACCAAACTCTTTTTTAGATAGGAGAGGTTAATTCCTGCGTGTGGGCAAAAAAGTGCGAGGGGGGGGGGGGGGTGGACGGTATAGTTGGACGAAAGGTTTTTCTGTTGGCAGACTAAGGAACCAAACTCTTTTTAGAGATAGGAGAGATTGGTTCATAGGGGATGGATGTCATTTATTAATATTGTCGGTACAGTTTTGATAGATTTTGCTATGTGTATTGCTGATTGAGAATTTATTGCTGATTGAAAATTAATTAGAATTTTGGTAGATTTTGCTATGTTTCCGATTGCTGATTGAGAATTTATTACTGATTGAAAATTAATTGATTCCTCAGGTACGCTTGCCCTGATTTTGGATCGGTAATTAATCAGCGACTTTAATTCCAGCGTGCGGGCAAAAAAGTGCGAGGGGGTGGACGGTATAGTTGGACGAAAGGTTTTTCTGTTGGCAGACTAAGGAACCAAACTCTTTTTTTAGTTCCAGCGTGCGGGCAAAAAAGTGCGAGGGGGTGGACGGTATAGTTGGACGAAAGGTTTTTCTGTTGGCAGACTAAGGAACCAAACTCTTTTTTTAGATAGGAGAGATTGGTTCATAGGGGATGGATGCCATTTATTAATATTGTCGGTACAATTTTGGTAGATTTTGCTATGTGTAATCCTCTGTTTCGATTGCTGATGAGAATTTATTGTGATTGAAAATTAATTACAGTTTTGGTAGATTTTGCTATGTTTCCGATTGCTGATTGATAATTTATTGCTGATTGAAAATTAATTGATTCCACAGGTACGCTTGCC